>JAVRKA010000377.1:0-140695 GCA_034508555.1 Venustoraphidia nigricollis
CTATCGACACCTATATCTGAAATGCCTATCGACACCTATATCTGAAATGCCTATCGACACCTATATCTGAAATGCCTATCGACACTTATATCTGAAATGATTATCGACACCTATTTTTGAAATGCCTATCGGAAAACTACATCTGAAATGCCTATCAGCACCTATATTTGAAATGCCTATCGGCAACCATATCTGGAATGCCTATCGGCACCTATATTTGAAATGCCTATCGGCTTCTATATCTGAAATGCCTATCGGCACCTATTTTTAAAATGCCAATCGGCAACTATATCTGAAATGCCTATCGGCACCTATATCTGAAATGCCTATCGACACCTATATCTGAAATGCCTATCGACACCTATATCTGAAATGCCTATCGACACCTATATCTGAAATGCCTATCGACACCTATATCTGAAATGCCTATCGACACCTATTTTTGAAATGCCTATCGGAAACTACATCTGAAATGCCTATCAGCACCTATATTTGAAATGCCTATCGGCAACCATATCTGGAATGCCTATCGGCACCTATATTTGAAATGCCTATCGGCTTCTATATCTGAAATGCCCATCGGCACCTATTTTTAAAATGCCAATCGGCAACTATATCTGAAATGCCTATCGGCACCTATATCTGAAATGCCTATCGACACCTATATCTGAAATGCCTATCGACACCTATATCTGAAATGCCTATCGACAACTATATCTGAAATGCCTATCGACACCTATATCTGAAATGCCTATCGACACCTACATCTGAAATGCCTATCGACACCTATATCTGAAATGCCTATCGACACCTATATCTGAAATGCCTATCGACACCTATTTTTGAAATGCCTATCGGAAACTACATCTGAAATGCCTATCAGCACCTATATTTGAAATGCCTATCGGCAACCATATCTGGAATGCCTATCGGCACCTATATTTGAAATGCCTATCGGCTTCTATATCTGAAATGCCTATCGGCACCTATTTTTAAAATGCCAATCGGCAACTATATCTGAAATGCCTATCGGCACCTATATCTGAAATGCCTATCGACACCTATATCTGAAATGCCTATCGACACCCATATCTGAAATGCCTATCGACACCTATATCTGAAATGCCTATCGACACCTATATCTGAAATGCCTATCGACACCTATATCTGAAATGCCTATCGACACCTATATCTGAAATGCCTATCGACACCTATATCTGAAATGCCTATCGACACCTATATCTGAAATGCCTATCGACACCTATATCTGAAATGCCTATTGACACCTATTTTTGAAATGCCTATCGGAAACTACATCTGAAATGCCTATCAGCACCTATATTTGAAATGCCTATCGGCAACCATATCTGGAATGCCTATCGGCACATATATTTGAAATGCCTATCGGCTTCTATATCTGAAATGCCTATCGGCACCTATTTTTAAAATGCCAATCGGCAACTATATCTGAAATGCCTATCGGCACCTATATCTGAAATGCCTATCGACACCTATATCTGAAATGCCTATCGACACCTATATCTGAAATGCCTATCGAGACCTATATCTGAAATGCCTATCGACACCTATATCTGAAATGCCTATCGACACCTATTTTTGAAATGCCTATCGGAAACTACATCTGAAATGCCTATCAGCACCTATATTTGAAATGCCTATCGGCAACCATATCTGGAATGCCTATCGGCACCTATATTTGAAATGCCTATCGGCTTCTATATCTGAAATGCCTATCGGCACCTATTTTTAAAATGCCAATCGGCAACTATATCTGAAATGCCTATCGGCACCTATATCTGAAATGCCTATCGACACCTATATCTGAAATGCCAATCGACACCTATATCTGAAATGCCTATCGACACCTATATCTGAAATGCCTATCGACACATATATCTGAAATGCCTATCGACACCTATATCTGAAATGCCTATCGACACCTATATCTGAAATGCCTATCGACACCTATATCTGAAATGCCTATCGACACCTATTTTTGAAATGCCTATCGGAAACTACATCTGAAATGCCTATCAGCACCTATATTTGAAATGCCTATCGGCAACCATATCTGGAATGCCTATCGGCACCTATATTTGAAATGCCTATCGGCTTCTATATCTGAAATGCCTATCGGCACCTATTTTTAAAATGCCAATCGGCAAATATATCTGAAATGCCTATCGGCACCTATATCTGAAATGCCTATCGACACCTATATCTGAAATGCCTATCGACACCTATATCTGAAATGCCTATCGACACCTATATCTGAAATGCCTATCGACACCTATATCTGAAATGCCTATCGACACCTATTTTTGAAATGCCTATCGGAAACTACATCTGAAATGCCTATCAGCACCTATATTTGAAATGCCTATCGGCAACCATATCTGGAATGCCTATCGGCACCTATATTTGAAATGCCTATCGGCTTCTATATCTGAAATGCCTATCGGCACCTATTTTTAAAATGCCAATCGGCAACTATATCTGAAATGCCTATCGGCACCTATATCTGAAATGCCTATCGACACCTATATCTGAAATGCCTATCGACACCTATATCTGAAATGCCTATCGACACCTATATCTGAAATGCCTATCGACACCTATATCTGAAATGCCTATCGACACCTATATCTGAAATGCCTATCGACACCTATATCTGAAATGCCTATCGACACCTATATCTGAAATGCCTATCGACACCTATATCTGAAATGCCTATCGACACCTATTTTTGAAATGCCTATCGGAAACTACATCTGAAATGCCTATCAGCACCTATATTTGAAATGCCTATCGGCAACCATATCTGGAATGCCTATCGGCACCTATATTTGAAATGCCTATCGGCTTCTATATCTGAAATGCCTATCGGCACCTATTTTTAAAATGCCAATCGGCAACTATATCTGAAATGCCTATTGGCACCTATATCTGAAATGCCTATCGACACCTATATTTGAAATGCCTATCGACACCTATATCTGAAATGCCTATCGACACCTATATCTGAAATGCCTATCGACACCTATATCTGAAATGCCTATCGACACCTATATCTGAAATGCCTATCGACAATTATATCTGAAATGCCTATCGACACCTATATCTGAAATGCCTATCGACACCTATTTTTGAAATGCCTATCGGAAACTACATCTGAAATGCCTATCAGCACCTATATTTGAAATGCCTATCGGAAACCATATCTGGAATGCCTATCGGCACCTATATTTGAAATGCCTAACGGCTTCTATATCTGAAATGCCTATCGGCACATATTTTTAAAATGCCAATCGGCAACTATATCTGAAATGCCTATCGGCACCTATATCTGAAATGCCTATCGACACCTATATCTGAAATGCCTATCGACACCTATAGCTGAAATGCCTATCGACACCTATATCTGAAATGCCTATCGACACCTATATCTGAAATGCCTATCGACACCTATATCTGAAATGCCTATCGACACCTATATCTGAAATGCCTATCGACACCTATATCTGAAATGCCTATCGACACCTATTTTTGAAATGCCTATCGGAAACTACATCTGAAATGCCTATCAGCACCTATATTTGAAATGCCTATCGGCAACCATATCTGGAATGCCTATCGGCACCTATATTTGAAATGCTTATCGGCTTCTATATCTGAAATGCCTATCGGCACCTATTTTTAAAATGCCAATCGGCAACTATATCTGAAATGCCTATCGGCACCTATATCTTAAATGCCTATCGACACCTATATCTGAAATGCCTATCGACACCTATATCTGAAATGCCTATCGACACCTATATCTGAAATGCCTATCGACACCTATATCTGAAATGCCTATCGACACCTATATCTGAAATGCCTACCGGCAACCATATCTGGAATGCCTATCGGCACCTATATTTGAAATGCCTAACGGCTTCTATATCTGAAATGCCTATCGGCACATATTTTTAAAATGCCAATCGGCAAATATATCTGAAATGCCTATCGGCACCTATATCTGAAATGCCTATCGACACCTATATCTGAAATGCCTATCGACACTTATAGCTGAAATGCCTATCGACACCTATATCTGAAATGCCTATCGACACCTATATCTGAAATGCCTATCGACACCTATATCTGAAATGCCTATCGACACCTATATCTGAAATGCCTATCGACACCTATATCTGAAATGCCTATCGACACCTATTTTTGAAATGCCTATCGGAAACTACATCTGAAATGCCTATCAGCACCTATATTTGAAATGCCTATCGGCAACCATATCTGGAATGCCTATCGGCACCTATATTTGAAATGCTTATCGGCTTCTATATCTGAAATGCCTATCGGCACCTATTTTTAAAATGCCAATCGGCAACTATATCTGAAATGCCTATCGGCACCTATATCTTAAATGCCTATCGACACCTATATCTGAAATGCCTATCGACACCTATATCTGAAATGCCTATCGACACCTATATCTGAAATGCCTATCGACACCTATATCTGAAATGCCTATCGACACCTATATCTGAAATGCCTATCGACACCTATATCTGAAATGCCTATCGACACCTATATCTGAAATGCCTATCGACACTTATATCTGAAATGCCTATCGACACCTATTTTTGAAATGCCTATCGGAAACTACATCTGAAATGCCTATCAGCACCTATATTTGAAATGCCTATCGGCAACCATATCTGGAATGCCTATCGGCACCTATATTTGAAATGCCTATCGGCTTCTATATCTGAAATGCCTATCGGCACCTATTTTTAAAATGCCAATCGGCAACTATATCTGAAATGCCTATCGGCACCTATATCTGAAATGCCTATCGACACCTATATCTGAAATGCCTATCGACACCTATATCTGAAATGCCTATCGCCACCTATATCTGAAATGCCTATCGACACCTATATCTGAAATGCCTATCGACACCTATATCTGAAATGCCTATCGACACCTATATCTGAAATGCCTATCGACACCTATATCTGAAATGCCTATCGACACCTATTTTTGAAATGCCTATCGGAAACTACATCTGAAATGCCTATCAGCACCTATATTTGAAATGCCTATCGGCAACCATATCTGGAATGCCTATCGGCACCTATATTTGAAATGCCTATCGGCTTCTATATCTGAAATGCCTATCGGCACCTATTTTTAAAATGCCAATCGGCAACTATATCTGAAATGCCTATCGGCACCTATATCTGAAATGCCTATCGACACCTATATCTGAAATGCCTATCGACACCTATATCTGAAATGCCTATCGACACCTATATCTGAAATGCCTATCGACACCTATATCTGAAATGCCTATCGACACCTACATCTGAAATGCCTATCGACACCTATATCTGAAATGCCTATCGACACCTATATCTGAAATGCCTATCGACACCTATTTTTGAAATGCCTATCGGAAACTACATCTGAAATGCCTATCAGCACCTATATTTGAAATGCCTATCGGCAACCATATCTGGAATGCCTATCGGCACCTATATTTGAAATGCCTATCGGCTTCTATATCTGAAATGCCTATCGGCACCTATTTTTAAAATGCCAATCGGCAACTATATCTGAAATGCCTATCGGCACCTATATCTGAAATGCCTATCGACACCTATATCTGAAATGCCTATCGACACCCATATCTGAAATGCCTATCGACACCTATATCTGAAATGCCTATCGACACCTATATCTGAAATGCCTATCGACACCTATATCTGAAATGCCTATCGACACCTATATCTGAAATGCCTATCGACACCTATATCTGAAATGCCTATCGACACCTATATCTGAAATGCCTATCGACACCTATATCTGAAATGCCTATTGACACCTATTTTTGAAATGCCTATCGGAAACTACATCTGAAATGCCTATCAGCACCTATATTTGAAATGCCTATCGGCAACCATATCTGGAATGCCTATCGGCACATATATTTGAAATGCCTATCGGCTTCTATATCTGAAATGCCTATCGGCACCTATTTTTAAAATGCCAATCGGCAACTATATCTGAAATGCCTATCGGCACCTATATCTGAAATGCCTATCGACACCTATATCTGAAATGCCTATCGACACCTATATCTGAAATGCCTATCGAGACCTATATCTGAAATGCCTATCGACACCTATATCTGAAATGCCTATCGACACCTATTTTTGAAATGCCTATCGGAAACTACATCTGAAATGCCTATCAGCACCTATATTTGAAATGCCTATCGGCAACCATATCTGGAATGCCTATCGGCACCTATATTTGAAATGCCTATCGGCTTCTATATCTGAAATGCCTATCGGCACCTATTTTTAAAATGCCAATCGGCAACTATATCTGAAATGCCTATCGGCACCTATATCTGAAATGCCTATCGACACCTATATCTGAAATGCCAATCGACACCTATATCTGAAATGCCTATCGACACCTATATCTGAAATGCCTATCGACACCTATATCTGAAATGCCTATCGACACCTATATCTGAAATGCCTATCGACACCTATATCTGAAATGCCTATCGACACCTATATCTGAAATGCCTATCGACACCTATATCTGAAATGCCTATCGACACCTATATCTGAAATGCCTATCGACACCTATATCTGAAATGCCTATCGACACCTATATCTGAAATGCCTATCGACACCTATTTTTGAAATGCCTATCGGAAACTACATCTGAAATGCCTATTAGCACCTATATTTGAAATGCCTATCGGCAACCATATCTGGAATGCCTATCGGCACCTATATTTGAAATGCCTATCGGCACCTATATTTGAAATGCCTATCGGCTTCTATATCTGAAATGCCTATCGGCACCTATTTTTAAAATGCCAATCGGCAACTATATCTGAAATGCCTATCGGCACCTATATCTGAAATGCCTATCGACACCTACATCTGAAATGCCTATCGACACATTTATCTGAAATGCCTATCGACACCTATATCTGAAATGCCTATCGACACCTATATCTGAAATGCCTATCGACACCTATATCTGAAATGCCTATCGACCCTATATCTGAAATGCCTATCGACACCTATATCTGAAATGCCTATCGACACCTATATCTGAAATGCCTATCGACACCTATTTTTGAAATGCCTATCGGAAACTACATCTGAAATGCCTATCAGCATCTATATTTGAAATGCCTATCGGCAACCATATCTGGAATGCCTATCGGCACCTATATTTGAAATGCCTATCGGCTTCTATATCTGAAATGCCTATCGGCACCTATTTTTAAAATGCCAATCGGCAACCATATCTGAAATGCCTATCGGCACCTATATCTGAAATGCCTATCGACACCTATATCTGAAATGCCTATCGACACCTATATCTGAAATGCCTATCGACACCTATATCTGAAATGCCTATCGACACCTATATCTGAAATGCCTATCGACACCTATATCTGAAATGCCTATCGACACCTATATCTGAAATGCCTATCGACACCTATATCTGAAATGCCTATCGACACCTATTTTTGAAATGCCTATCGGAAACTACATCTGAAATGCCTATCAGCACCTATATTTGAAATGCCTATCGGCAACCATATCTGGAATGCCTATCGGCACCTATATTTGAAATGCCTATCGGCTTCTAAATCTGAAAAGCCTATCGGCACCTATTTTTAAAATGCCAATCGGCAACTATATCTGAAATGCCTATCGACACCTATATCTGAAATGCCTATCGACACCTATATCTGAAATGCCTATCGACACCTATATCTGAAATGCCTATCGACACCTACATCTGAAATGCCTATCGACACCTATATCTGAAATGCCTATCGACACCTATATCTGAAATGCCTATCGACACCTATTTTTGAAATGCCTATCGGAAACTACATCTGAAATGCCTATCAGCACCTATATTTGAAATGCCTATCGGCAACCATATCTGGAATGCCTATCGGCACCTATATTTGAAATGCCTATCGGCTTCTATATCTGAAATGCCTATCGGCACCTATTTTTAAAATGCCAATCGGCAACTATATCTGAAATGCCTATCGGCACCTATATCTGAAATGCCTATCGTCACCTATATCTGAAATGCCTATCGACACCTATATCTGAAATGCCTATCGACACCTATATCTGAAATGCCTATCGACACCTATATCTGAAATGCCTATCGACACCTATATCTGAAATGCCTATCGACACCTATATCTGAAATGCCTATCGACACCTATATCTGAAATGCCTATCGACACCTATATCTGAAATGCCTATCGACACCTATTTTTGAAATGCCTATCGGAAACTACATCTGAAATGCCTATCAGCACCTATATTTGAAATGCCTATCGGCAACCATATCTGGAATGCCTATCGGCACCTATATTTGAAATGCCTATCGGCTTCTATATCTGAAATGCCTATCGGCACCTATTTTTAAAATGTCAATCGGCAACTATATCTGAAATGCCTATCGGCACCTATATCTGAAATGCCTATCGACACCTATATCTGAAATGCCTATCGACACCTATATCTGAAATGCCTATCGACACCTATATCTGAAATGCCTATCGACACCTATATCTGAAATGCCTATCGACACCTATATCTGAAATGCCTATCGACACCTATTTTTGAAATGCCTATCGGAAACTACATCTGAAATGCCTATCAGCACCTATATTTGAAATGCCTATCGGCAACCATATCTGGAATGCCTATCGGCACCTATATTTGAAATGCCTATCGGCTTCTATATCTGAAATGCCTATCGGCACCTATTTTTAAAATGCCAATCGGCAACTATATCTGAAATGCCTATCGGCACCTATATCTGAAATGCCTATCGACACCTATATCTGAAATGCCTATCGACACCTATATCTGAAATGCCTATCGACACCTATATCTGAAATGCCTATCGACACCTATATCTGAAATGCCTATCGACACCTATTTTTGAAATGCCTATCGGAAACTACATCTGAAATGCCTATCAGCACCTATATTTGAAATGCCTATCGGCAACCATATCTGGAATGCCTATCGGCACCTATATTTGAAATGCCTATCGGCTTCTATATCTGAAATGCCTATCGGCACCTATTTTTAAAATGCCAATCGGCAACTATATCTGAAATGCCTATCGGCACCTATATCTGAAATGCCTATCGACACCTATATCTGAAATGCCAATCGACACCTATATCTGAAATGCCTATCGACACCTATATCTGAAATGCCTATCGACACCTATATCTGAAATGCCTATCGACACCTATATCTGAAATGCCTATCGACACCTATATCTGAAATGCCTATCGACACCTATATCTGAAATGCCTATCGACACCTATTTTTGAAATGCCTATCGGAAACTACATCGGAAATGCCTATCAGCACCTATATTTGAAATGCCTATCGGCAACCATATCTGGAATGCCTATCGGCACCTATATTTGAAATGCCTATCGGCTTCTATATCTGAAATGCCTATCGGCACCTATTTTTAAAATGCCAATCGGCAACTATATCTGAAATGCCTATGGGCACCTATATCTGAAATGCCTATCGACACCTATATCTGAAATGCCTATCGACACCTATATCTGAAATGCCTATCGACACCTATATCTGAAATGCCTATCGACACCTATATTTGAAATGCCTATCGACACCTATATCTGAAATGCCTATCGACACCTATATCTGAAATGCCTATCGACACCTATATCTGAAATGCCTATCGACACCTATTTTTGAAATGCCTATCGGAAACTACATCTGAAATGCCTATTAGCACCTATATTTGAAATGCCTATCGGCAACCATATCTGGAATGCCTATCGGCACCTATTTTTGAAATGCCTATCGGCACCTTTATTTGAAATGCCTATCGGCTTCTATATCTGAAATGCCTATCGGCACCTATTTTTAAAATGCCAATCGGCAACTATATCTGAAATGCCTATCGGCACCTATATCTGAAATGCCTATCGACACCTATATCTGAAATGCCTATCGACACCTATATCTGAAATGCCTATCGACACCTATATCTGAAATGCCTATCGACACCTATATCTGAAATGCCTATCGACACCTATATCTGAAATGCCTATCGACACCTATATCTGAAATGCCTATCGACACCTATTTTTGAAATGCCTATCGGAAACTACATCTGAAATGCCTATCAGCACCTATATTTGAAATGCCTATCGGCAACCATATCTGGAATGCCTATCGGTACCTATATTTGAAATGCCTATCGGCTTCTATATCTGAAATGCCTATCGGCACCTATTTTTAAAATGCCAATCGGCAACTATATCTGAAATGCCTATCGGCACCTATATCTGAAATGCCTATCGACACCTATATCTGAAATGCCTATCGACACCTATATCTGAAATGCCTATCGACACCTATATCTGAAATGCCTATCGACACCTATATCTGAAATGCCTATCGACACCTATATCTGAAATGCCTATCGACACCTATATCTAAAATGCCTATCGACACCTATATCTGAAATGCCTATCGACACCTATTTTTGAAATGCCTATCGGAAACTACATCTGAAATGCCTATCAGCACCTATATTTGAAATGCCTATCGGCAACCATATCTGGAATGCCTATCGGCACCTATATTTGAAATGCCTATCGGCTTCTATATCTGAAAAGCCTATCGGCACCTATATTTAAAATGCTAATCGGCAACTATATCTGAAATGACTATCGGCACCTATATCTGAAATGCCTATCGACACCTATATCTGAAATGCCTATCGACACCTATATCTGAAATGCCTATCGACACCTATATCTGAAATGCCTATCGACACCTATATCTGAAATGCCTATCGACACCTATATCTGAAATGCCTATCGACACCTATATCTGAAATGCCTATCGACACCTATATCTGAAATGCCTATCGACACCTATATCTGAAATGCCTATCGACACCTATTTTTGAAATGCCTATCGGAAACTACATCTGAAATGCCTATCAGCACCTATATTTGAAATGCCTATCGGCAACCATATCTGGAATGCCTATCGGCACCTATATTTGAAATGCCTATCGGCTTCTATATCTGAAATGCCTATCGGCACCTATTTTTAAAATGCCAATCGGCAACTATATCTGAAATGCCTATCGGCACCTATATCTGAAATGCCTATCGACACCTATATCTGAAATGCCAATCGACACCTATATCTGAAATGCCTATCGACACCTATATCTGAAATGCCTATCGACACCTATATTATCTGAAATGCCTATCGACACCTATATCTGAAATGCCTTTCGACACCTATATCTGAAATGCCTATCGACACCTATATCTGAAATGCCTATCGACACCTATTTTTGAAATGCCTATCGGAAACTACATCTGAAATGCCTATCAGCACCTATATTTGAAATGCCTATCGGCAACCATATCTGGAATGCCTATCGGCACCTATATTTGAAATGCCTATCGGCTTCTATATCTGAAATGCCTATCGGCACCTATTTTTAAAATGCCAATCGGCAAATATATCTGAAATGCCTATCGGCACCTATATCTGAAATGCCTATCGACACCTATATCTGAAATGCCTATCGACACCTATATCTGAAATGCCTATCGACACCTATATCTGAAATGCCTATCGACACCTATATCTGAAATGCCTATCGACACCTATATCTGAAATGCCTATCGACACCTATATCTGAAATGCCTATCGACACCTATATCTGAAATGCCTATCGACACCTATTTTTGAAATGCCTATCGGAAGCTACATCTGAAATGCCTATTAGCACCTATATTTGAAATGCCTATCGGCAACCATATCTGGAATGCCTATCGGCACCTATATTTGAAATGCCTATCGGCACCTATATTTGAAATGCCTATCGGCTTCTATATCTGAAATGCTTATCGGCACCTATTTTTAAAATGCCAATCGGCAACTATATCTGAAATGCCTATCGGCACCTATATCTGAAATGCCTATCGACACCTATATCTGAAATGCCTATCGACACCTATATCTGAAATGCCTATCGACACCTATATCTGAAATGCCTATCGACACCTATATCTGAAATGCCTATCGACACCTATATCTGAAATGCCTATCGACACCTATATCTGAAATGCCTATCGACACCTATATCTGAAATGCCTATCGACACCTATTTTTGAAATGCCTATCGGAAACTACATCTGAAATGCCTATCAGCACCTATATTTGAAATGCCTATCGGCAACCATATCTGGAATGCCTATCGGCACCTATATTTGAAATGCCTATCGGCTTCTATATCTGAAAAGCCTATCGGCACCTATTTTTAAAATGCCAATCGGCAACTATATCTGAAATGCCTATCGGCACCTATATCTGAAATGCCTATCGACACCTATATCTGAAATGCCTATCGACACCTATATCTGAAATGCCTATCGACACCTATATCTGAAATGCCTATCGACACCTATATCTGAAATGCCTATCGACACCTATATCTGAAATGCCTATCGACACCTATATCTGAAATGCCTATCGACACCTATATCTGAAATGCCTATCGACACCTATATCTGAAATGCCTATCGACACCTATATCTGAAATGCCTATCGACACCTATATCTGAAATGCCTATCGACACCCATATCTGAAATGCCTATCGACACCTATTTTTGAAATGCCTATCGGAAACTACATCTGAAATGCCTATCAGCACCTATATTTGAAATGCCTAACGGCAACCATATCTGGAATGCCCATCGGCACCTATATTTGAAATGCCTATCGGCTGCTATATCTGAAATGCCTATCGGCACCTATTTTTAAAATGCCAATCGGCAACTATATCTGAAATGCCTATCGGCACCTCTATCTGAAATGCCTATCGACACCTATATCTGAAATGCCTATCGACACCTATATCTGAAATGCCTATCGACACCTATATCTGAAATGCCTATCGGCACCTATTTTATAAATGCCAATCGGCAACTATATCTGAAATGCCTATCGGCACCTATATCTGAAATGCCTATCGACACCTATATCTGAAATGCCTATCGACACCTATATCGGAAATGCCTATCGACACCTATATCTGAAATGCCTATCGACACCTATATCTGAAATGCCTATCGACACCTATATCTGAAATGCCTATCGACACCTATATCTGAAATGCCTATCGACACCTATATCTGAAATGCCTATCGACACCTATATCTGAAATGCCTATCGACACCTATTTTTGAAATGCCTATCGGAAACTACATCTGAAATGCCTATTAGCACCTATATTTGAAATGCCTATCGGCAACCATATCTGGAATGCCTATCGGCACCTATATTTGAAATGCCTATCGGTTTCTATATCTGAAATGCCTATCGGCACCTATTTTTAAAATGCCAATCGGCAACTATATCTGAAATGCTTATCGGCACCTATATCTGAAATGCCTATCGACACCTATATCTGAAATGCCTATCGACACCTATATCTGAAATGCCTATCGACACCTATATCTGAAATGCCTATCGACACCTATATCTGAAATGCCTATCGACTCCTATATCTGAAATGCCTATCGACACCTATTTTTGAAATGCCTATCGGAAACTACATCTGAAATGCCTATCAGCACCTACATTTGAAATGCCTATCGGCAACCATATCTGGAATGCCTATCGGCACCTATATTTGAAATGCCTATCGGCTTCTATATCTGAAATGCCTATCGGCTTCTATTTTTAAAATGCCAACCGGCAACTATATCTGAAATGCCTATCGGCACCTATATCTGAAATGCCTATCGACACATATATCTGAAATGCCTATCGACACCTATATCTGAAATGCCTATCGACACCTATATCTGAAATGCCTATCGACACCTATATCTGAAATGCCTATCGACACCTATATCTGAAATGCCTATCGACACCTATATCTGAAATGCCTATCGACACCTATATCTGAAATGCCTATCGACAACTATATCTGAAATGCCTATCGACACCTTTTTTTGAAATGCCTATCGGAAACTACATCTGAAATGCCTATCAGCACCTATATTTGAAATGCCTATCGGCAACCATATCTGGAATGCCTATCGGCAACTATATTTGAAATGCCTGTCGGCTTCTATATCTGAAATGCCTATCGGCACCTATTTTTAAAATGCCAATCGGCAACTATATCTGAAATGCCTATCGGCACCTATATCTGAAATGCCTATCGACACCTATATCTGAAATGCCTATCGACACCTATATCTGAAATGCCTATCGACACCTATATCTGAAATGCCTATCGACACCTATATCTAAAATGCCTATCGACACCTATATCTGAAATGCCTATCGACACCTATATCTGAAATGCCTATCGACACCAATATCTGAAATGCTTATCGACACATATATCTGAAATGCCTATCGACACCTATTTTTGAAATGCCTATCGGAAACTACATCTGAAATGCCTATCAGCACCTACATTTGAAATGCCTATCGGCAACCATATCTGGAATGCCTATCGGCACCTAAATTTGAAATGCCTATCGGCTTCGATATCTGAAATGCCTATCGGCACCTATTTTTAAAATGCCAATCGGCAACTATATCTGAAATGCCTATCGGCACCTATATCTGAAATGCCTATCGACACCTATATCTGAAATGCCTATCGACACCTATATCTGAAATGCCTATCGACACCTATATCTGAAATGATTATCGACACTTATATCTGAAATGCCTATCGACACCTATATCTGAAATGCCTATCGACACCTATATCTGAAATGCCTATCGACACCTATATCTGAAATGCCTATCGACACCTATTTTTGAAATGCCTATCGGAAACTACATCTGAAATGCCTATCAGCACCTATATTTGAAATGCCTATCGGCAACCATATCTGGAATGCCTATCGGCACCTATATTTGAAATGCCTATCGGCTTCTATATCTGAAATGCCTATCGGCACCTATTTTTAAAATGCCAATCGGCAACTATATCTGAAATGCCTATCGGCACCTATATCTGAAATGCCTATCGACACCTATATCTGAAATGCCTATCGACACCTATATCGGAAATGCCTATCGACACCTATATCTGAAATGCCTATCGACACCTATATCTGAAATGCCTATCGACACCTATATCTGAAATGCCTATCGACACCTATATCTAAAATGCCTATCGACACCTATATCTGAAATGCCTATCGACACCTATATCTGAAATGCCTATCGACACCAATATCTGAAATGCTTATCGACACATATATCTGAAATGCCTATCGACACCTATTTTTGAAATGCCTATCGGAAACTACATCTGAAATGCCTATCAGCACCTACATTTGAAATGCCTATCGGCAACCATATCTGGAATGCCTATCGGCACCTAAATTTGAAATGCCTATCGGCTTCGATATCTGAAATGCCTATCCGCACCTATTTTTTAAAATGCCAATCGGCAACTATATCTGAAATGCCTATCGGCACCTATATCTGAAATGCCTATCGACACCTATATCTGAAATGCCCTATCTACACCTATATCTGAAATGCCTATCGACACCTATATCTGAAATGCCTATCGACACCTATATCTGAAATGCCTATCGACACCTATATCTGAAATGCCTATCGACACCTATATCTGAAATGCCTATCGACACCTATATCTGAAATGCCTATCGACACCTATATCTGAAATGCCTATCGACACCTATTTTTGAAATGCCTATCGGAAACTACATCTGAAATGCCTATCAGCACCTATATTTGAAATGCCTATCGGCAACCATATCTGGAATGCCTATCGGCACCTATATTTAAATTGCCTATCGGCTTTTATGTCTGAAATGCCTATCGGCACCTATTTTTAAAATGCCAATCGGCAAATATATCTGAAATGCCTATCGGCACTTATATCTGAAATGCCTATCGACACCTATATCTGAAATGCCTATCGACACCTATATCTGAAATGCCTATCGACACCTATATCTGAAATGCCTATCGACACCTATATCTGAAATGCCTATCGACACTTATATCTGAAATGCCTATCGACACCTATATCTGAAATGCCTATCGACACCTATATCTGAAATGTCTATCGACACCTATTTTTGAAATGCCTATCGGAAACTACATCTGAAATGCCTATCAGCACCTATATTTGAAATGCCTATCGGCAACCATATCTGGAATGCCTATCGGCACCTATATTTGAAATGCCTATCGGCTTCTATATCTGAAATGCCTATCGGCACCTATTTTTAAAATGCCAATCGGCAACTATATCTGAAATGCCTATCGGCACCTATATCTGAAATGCCTATCGACACATATATCTGAAATGCTTTTCGACACCTATATCTGAAATGCCTATCGACACCTATATCTGAAATGCCTATCGACACCTATATCTGAAATGCCTATCGACACCTATATCTGAAATGCCTATCGACACCTATTTTTGAAATGCCTATCGGAAACTACATCTGAAATGCCTATCAGCACCTATATTTGAAATGCCTATCGGCAAACATATCTGGAATGCTTATCGGCACCTATATTTGAAATGCCTATCGGCTTCTATATCTGAAATGCCTATCGGCACCTATTTTTAAAATGCCAATCGGCAACTATATCTGAAATGCCTATCGGCACCTATATCTGAAATGCCTATCGACTCCTATATCTAAAATGCCTATCGACACCTATATCTGAAATGCCTATCGACACCTATATCTGAAATGCCTATCGACACCTATATCTGAAATGCCTATCGACACCTATATCTGAAATGCCTATCGACACCTATATCTGAAATGCCTATCGACACCTATATCTGAAATGCCTATCGACACCTATTTTTTAAATGCCTATCGGAAACTACATCTGAAATGCCTATCAGCACCTATGTTTGAAATGCCTATCGGCAACCATATCTGGAATGCCTATCGGCACCTATTTTTGAAATGCCTATCGGCTTCTATATCTGAAATGCCTATCGGCACCTATTTTTAAAATGCCAATCGGCAAATATATCTGAAATGCCTATCGGCACCTATATCTGAAATGCCTATCGACACCTATATCTGAAATGCCTATCGACACCTATATCTGAAATGCCTATCGACACCTATATCTGAAATGCCTATCGACACCTATATCTGAAATGCCTATCGACACCTATATCTGAAATGCCTATCGACACCTATATCTGAAATGCCTATCGACACCTATATCTGAAATGCCTATCGACACCTATTTTTTAAATGCCTATCGGAAACTACATCTGAAATGCCTATCAGCACCTATATTTGAAATGCCTATCGGCAACCATATCTGGAATGCCTATCGGCACATATATTTGAAATGCCTATCGGCTTCTATATCTGAAATGCCTATCGGCACCTATTTTTAAAATGCCAATCGGCAACTATATCTGAAATGCCTATCGGCACCTATATCTGAAATGCCTATCGAAACCTATATCTGAAATGCCTATCGACACCTATATCTGAAATGCCTATCGACACCTATATCTGAAATGCCTATCGACACCTATATCTGAAATGCCTATCGACACATATATCTGAAATGCCTATCGACACCTATATCTGAAATGCCTATCGACACCTATATCTGAAATGCCTATCGACACCTATATCTGAAATGCCTATCGACACCTATTTTTGAAATGCCTATCGGAAACTACATCTGAAATGCCTATCAGCACCTATATTTGAAATGCCTATCGGCAACCATATCTGGAATGCCTATCGGCACCTATATTTGAAATGCCTATCGGCTTCTATATCTGAAATGCCTATCGGCACCTATTTTTAAAATGCCAATCGGCAACTATATCTGAAATGCCTATGGGCACCTATATCTGAAATGCCTATCGACACCTATATCTGAAATGCCTATCGACACCTATATCTGAAATGCCTATCGACACCTATATCTGAAATGCCTATCGACACCTATATCTGAAATGCCTATCGACACCTATATCTGAAATGCCTATCGACACCTATATCTGAAATGCCTATCGACACCTATATCTGAAATGCCTATCGACACCTATTTTTGAAATGCCTATCGGAAACTACATCTGAAATGCCTATCAGCACCTATATTTGAAATGCCTATCAGCAACCATATCTGGAATGCCTATCGGCACCTATATTTGAAATGCCTATCGGCTTCTATATCTGAAATGCCTATCGGCACCTATTTTTAAAATGCCAATCGGCAACTATATCTGAAATGCCTATCGGCACCTATATCTGAAATGCCTATCGACACCTATATCTGAAATGCCTATCGACACCTATATCTGAAATGCCTTTCGACACCTATATCTGAAATGCCTATCGACACCTATATCTGAAATGCCTATCGACACCTATATCTGAAATGCCTATCGACACCTATATCTGAAATGCCTATCGACACCTATATCTGAAATGCCTATCGACACCTATTTTTGAAATGCCTATCGGAAACTACATCTGAAATGCCTATCAGCACCTATATTTGAAATGCCTATCGGCAACCATATCTGAAATGCTTATCGGCACCTATATTTGAAATGCCTATCGGCTTCTATATCTGAAATGCCTATCGGCACCTATTTTTAAAATGCCAATCGGCAACTATATCTGAAATGCCTATCGGCACCTATATCTGAAATGCCTATCGACACCTATATCTGAAAAGCCTATCGACACCTATATCTGAAATGCCTATCGACACCTATATCTGAAATGCCTATCGACACCTATATCTGAAATGCCTATCGACACCTATATCTGAAATGCCTATCGACATCTATATCTGAAATGCCTATCGACACCTATATCTGAAATGCCTATCGACACCTATTTTTGAAATGCCTATCGAAAACTACATCTGAAATGCCTATCAGCACCTATATTTGAAATGCCTATCGGCAACCATATCTGGAATGCCTATCGGCACCTATATTTGAAATGCCTATCGGCTTCTATATCTGAAATGCCTATCGGCACCTATTTTTATAATGCCAATCGGCAACTATATTTGAAATGGATATCGGCACCTATATCTGAAATGCCTATCGACACCTATATCTGAAATGCCTATCGACACCTATATCTGAAATGCCTATCGACACCTATATCTGAAATGCCTATCGACACCTATATCTTAAATGCCTATCGACACCTATATCTGAAATGCTTATCGACACCTATATCTGAAATGCCTATCGACACCTATATCTGAAATGCCTATCGACACCTATTTTTGAAATGCCTATCGGAAACTACATCTGAAATGCCTATCAGCACCTATATTTGAAATGCCTATCGGCAACCATATCTGGAATGCCTATCGGCACCTATATTTGAAATGCCTATCGGCTTATATATCTGAAATGCCTATCGGCACCTATTTTTAAAATGCCAATCGGCAACTATATCTGAAATGCCTATCGGCACCTATATCTGAAATGCCTATCGACACCTATATCTGAAATGCCTATCGACACCTATATCTGAAATGCCTATCGACACCTATATCTGAAATGCCTATCGACACCTATATCTGAAATGCCTATCGACACCTATATCTGAAATGCCTATCGACACCTATATCTATAATGCCTATCGACACCTATATCTGAAATGCCTATCGACACCTATTTTTGAAATGCCTATCGGAAACTACATCTGAAATGCCTATCAGCACCTATATTTGAAAAGCCTATCGGCAACCATATCTGGAATGCCTATCGGCACCTATATTTGAAATGCCTATCGGCTTCTATATCTGAAATGCCTATCGGCACCTATTTTTAAAATGCCAATCGGCAACTATATCTGCAATGCCTATTGGCACCTATATCTGAAATGCCTATCGACACCTATATCTGAAATGCCTATCGACACCTATATCTGAAATGCCTATCGACACCTATATCTGAAATGCCTATCGACACCTATATCTGAAATGCCTATCGACACCTATATCTGAAATGCCTATCGACACCTATTTTTGAAATGCCTATCGGAAACTACATCTGAAATGCCTATCAGCACCTATATTTGAAATGCCTATCGGCAACCATATCTGGAAAGCCTATCGGCACCTATATTTGAAATGCCTATCGGCTTCTATATCTGAAATGCCTATCGGCACCTATTTTTAAAATGCCATTCGGCAACTATATCTGAAATGCCTATCGGCACCTATATCTGAAATGCCTATCGACACCTATATCTGAAATGCCTATCGACACCTATATCTGAAATGCCTATCGACACCTATATCTGAAATGCCTATCGACACCTATATCTGAAATGCCTATCGACACCTATATCTGAAATGCCTATCGACACCTATATCTGAAATGCCTATCGACACCTTTATCTGAAATGCCTATCGACACCTATTTTTGAAATGCCTATCGGAAACTACTTCTGAAATGCCTATCAGCACCTATATTTGAAATGCCTATCGGCAACAATATCTGGAATGCCTATCGGCACCTATATTTGAAATGCCTATCGGCTTCTATATCTGAAATGCCTATCGGCACCTATTTTTAAAATGCCAATCGGCAACTATTTCTGAAATGCCTATCGGCACCTATATCTGAAATGCCTATCGACACCTATATCTGAAATGCCTATCGACACCTATATCTGAAATGCCTATCGACACCTATATCTGAAATGCCTATCGACACCTATATCTGAAATGCCTATCGACACCTATATCTGAAATGCCTATCGACACCTATATCTGAAATGCCTATCGACACCTATATCTGAAATGCCTATCGACACCTATATCTGAAATGCCTATCGACACCTATTTTTGAAATGCCTACCGGAAACTACATCTGAAATGCCTATCAGCACCTATATTTGAAATGCCTATCGGCAACCATATCTGGAATGCCTATCGGCACCTATATTTGAAATGCCTATCGGCTTCTATATCTGAAATGCCTATCGGCACCTATTTTTAAAATGGCAATCGGCAACTATATCTGAAATGCCTATCGGCACCTATATCTGAAATGCCTATCGACACCTATATCTGAAATGCCTATCGACACCTATATCTGAAATGCCTATCGACACCTATATCTGAAATGCCTATCGACACCTATATCTGAAATGCCTATCGACACCTATATCTGAAATGCCTATCGACACCTATATCTGAAATGCCTATCGACACCTATATCTGAAATGCCTATCGACACCTATTTTTGAAATGCCTATCGGAAACTACATCTGAAATGCCTATCAGCACCTATATTTGAAATGCCTATTGGCAACCATATCTGGAATGCCTATCGGCACCTATATTTGAAATGCCTATCGGCTTCTATATCTGAAATGCCTATCGGCACCTATTTTTAAAATGCCAATCGGCAACTATATCTGAAATGCCTATCGGCACTTATATCTGAAATGCCTATCGACACCTATATCTGAAATGCCTATCGACACCTATATCTGAAATGCCTATCGACACCTATATCTGAAATGCCTATCGACACCTATATCTGAAATGCCTATCGACACCTATATCTGAAATGCCAATCGACACCTATATCTGAAATGCCTTTCGACACCTATATCTGAAATGCCTATCGACACCTATTTTTAAAATGCCTATCGGAAACTACATCTGAAATGCCTATCAGCACCTAAATTTGAAATGCCTATCGGCAACAATATCTGGAATGCCTATCGGCACCTATATTTGAAATGCCTATCGGCTTCTATATCTGAAATGCCTATCGGCACCTATTTTTAAAATGCCAATCGGCAACTATTTCTGAAATGCCTATCGGCACCTATATCTGAAATGCCTATCGACACCTATATCTGAAATGCCTATCGACACCTATATCTGAAATGCCTATCGACACCTATATCTGAAATGCCTATCGACACCTATATCTGAAATGCCTATCGACACCTATATCTGAAATGCCTATCGACACCTATATCTGAAATGCCTATCGACACCTATATCTGAAATGCCTATCGACACCTATATCTGAAATGCCTATCGACACCTATTTTTGAAATGCCTACCGGAAACTACATCTGAAATGCCTATCAGCACCTATATTTGAAATGCCTATCGGCAACCATATCTGGAATGCCTATCGGCACCTATATTTGAAATGCCTATCGGCTTCTATATCTGAAATGCCTATCGGCACCTATTTTTAAAATGGCAATCGGCAACTATATCTGAAATGCCTATCGGCACCTATATCTGAAATGCCTATCGACACCTATATCTGAAATGCCTATCGACACCTATATCTGAAATGCCTATCGACACCTATATCTGAAATGCCTATCGACACCTATATCTGAAATGCCTATCGACACCTATATCTGAAATGCCTATCGACACCTATATCTGAAATGCCTATCGACACCTATATCTGAAATGCCTATCGACACCTATTTTTGAAATGCCTATCGGAAACTACATCTGAAATGCCTATCAGCACCTATATTTGAAATGCCTATTGGCAACCATATCTGGAATGCCTATCGGCACCTATATTTGAAATGCCTATCGGCTTCTATATCTGAAATGCCTATCGGCACCTATTTTTAAAATGCCAATCGGCAACTATATCTGAAATGCCTATCGGCACTTATATCTGAAATGCCTATCGACACCTATATCTGAAATGCCTATCGACACCTATATCTGAAATGCCTATCGACACCTATATCTGAAATGCCTATCGACACCTATATCTGAAATGCCTATCGACACCTATATCTGAAATGCCTATCGACACCTATATCTGAAATGCCTATCGACACCTATTTTTGAAATGCCTATCGGAAACTACATCTGAAATGCCTATCAGCACCTAAATTTGAAATGCCTATCGGCAACCATATCTGGAATGCCTATCGGCACTTATATTTGAAATGCCTATCGGCTTCTATATCTGAAATGCCTATCGGCACCTATTTTTAAAATGCCAATCGGCAACTATATCTGAAATGCCTATCGGCACCTATATCTGAAATGCCTATCGACTCCTATATCTGAAATGCCTATCGACACCTATATCTGAAATGCCTATCGACACCTATATCTGAAATGCCTATCGACACCTATATCTGAAATGCCTATCGACACCTATATCTGAAATGCCTATCGACACCTATATCTGAAATGCCTATCGACACCTATTTTTGAAATGCCTATCGGAAACTACATCTGAAATGCCTATCAGCACCTATATTTGAAATGCCTATCGGCAACCATATCTGGAATGCCTATCGGCACCTATATTTGAAATGCCTATCGGCTTCTATATCTGAAATGCCTATCGGCACCTATTTTTAAAATGCCATTTGGCAACTATATCTGAAATGCCTATCGGCACCTATATCTGAAATGCCTATCGACACCTATATCTGAAATGCCTATCGACACCTATATCTGAAATGCCTATCGACACCTATATCTGAAATGCCTATCGACACCTATATCTGAAATGCCTATCGACACCTATATCTGAAATGCCTATCGACACCTATATCTGAAATGCCTATCGACACCTATATCTGAAATGCCTATCGACACCTATATCTGAAATGCCTATCGACACCTATTTTTGAAATGCCTATCGGAAACTACATCTGAAATGCCTATCAGCACCTATATCTGAAATGCCTATCGACACCTATATCTGAAATGCCTATCGACACCTATATCTGAAATGCCTATCGACACCTATATCTGGAATGCCTATCGGCACCTATATTTGAAATGCCTATCGGCTTCTATATCTGAAATGCCTATCGGCACCTATTTTTAAAATGCCAATCGGCAACTATATCTGAAATGCCTATCGGCACCTATATCTGAAATGCCTATCGACACCTATATCTGAAATGCCTATCGACACCTATATCTGAAATGCCTATCGACACCTATATCTGAAATGCCTATCGACACCTATATCTGAAATGCCTATCGACACCTATATCTGAAATGCCTATCGACACCTATATCTGAAATGCCTATCGACACCTATATCTGAAATGCCTATCGACACCTATATCTGAAATGCCTATCGACACCTATATCTGAAATGCCTATCGACACCTATATCTGAAATGCCTATCGACACCTATATCTGAAATGCCTATCGACACCTATTTTTGAAATGCCTATCGGAAACTACATCTGAAATGCCTATCAGCACCTATATTTGAAATGCCTATCGGCAACCATATCTGGAATGCCTATCGGCACCTATATTTGAAATGCCTATCGGCTTCTATATCTGAAATGCCTATCGGCACCTATTTTTAAAATGCCAATCGGCAACTATATCTGAAATGCCTATTGGCACCTATATCTGAAATGCCTATCGACACCTATATTTGAAATGCCTATCGACACCTATATCTGAAATGCCTATCGACACCTATATCTGAAATGCCTATCGACACCTATATCTGAAATGCCTATCGACACCTATATCTGAAATGCCTATCGACAATTATATCTGAAATGCCTATCGACACCTATATCTGAAATGCCTATCGACACCTATTTTTGAAATGCCTATCGGAAACTACATCTGAAATGCCTATCAGCACCTATATTTGAAATGCCTATCGGAAACCATATCTGGAATGCCTATCGGCACCTATATTTGAAATGCCTAACGGCTTCTATATCTGAAATGCCTATCGGCACATATTTTTAAAATGCCAATCGGCAACTATATCTGAAATGCCTATCGGCACCTATATCTGAAATGCCTATCGACACCTATATCTGAAATGCCTATCGACACCTATAGCTGAAATGCCTATCGACACCTATATCTGAAATGCCTATCGACACCTATATCTGAAATGCCTATCGACACCTATATCTGAAATGCCTATCGACACCTATATCTGAAATGCCTATCGACACCTATATCTGAAATGCCTATCGACACCTATTTTTGAAATGCCTATCGGAAACTACATCTGAAATGCCTATCAGCACCTATATTTGAAATGCCTATCGGCAACCATATCTGGAATGCCTATCGGCACCTATATTTGAAATGCTTATCGGCTTCTATATCTGAAATGCCTATCGGCACCTATTTTTAAAATGCCAATCGGCAACTATATCTGAAATGCCTATCGGCACCTATATCTTAAATGCCTATCGACACCTATATCTGAAATGCCTATCGACACCTATATCTGAAATGCCTATCGACACCTATATCTGAAATGCCTATCGACACCTATATCTGAAATGCCTATCGACACCTATATCTGAAATGCCTACCGGCAACCATATCTGGAATGCCTATCGGCACCTATATTTGAAATGCCTAACGGCTTCTATATCTGAAATGCCTATCGGCACATATTTTTAAAATGCCAATCGGCAACTATATCTGAAATGCCTATCGGCACCTATATCTGAAATGCCTATCGACACCTATATCTGAAATGCCTATCGACACCTATAGCTGAAATGCCTATCGACACCTATATCTGAAATGCCTATCGACACCTATATCTGAAATGCCTATCGACACCTATATCTGAAATGCCTATCGCCACCTATATCTGAAATGCCTATCGACACCTATATCTGAAATGCCTATCGACACCTATTTTTGAAATGCCTATCGGAAACTACATCTGAAATGCCTATCAGCACCTATATTTGAAATGCCTATCGGCAACCATATCTGGAATGCCTATCGGCACCTATATTTGAAATGCTTATCGGCTTCTATATCTGAAATGCCTATCGGCACCTATTTTTAAAATGCCAATCGGCAACTATATCTGAAATGCCTATCGGCACCTATATCTTAAATGCCTATCGACACCTATATCTGAAATGCCTATCGACACCTATATCTGAAATGCCTATCGACACCTATATCTGAAATGCCTATCGACACCTATATCTGAAATGCCTATCGACACCTATATCTGAAATGCCTATCGACACCTATATCTGAAATGCCTATCGACACCTATATCTGAAATGCCTATCGACACTTATATCTGAAATGCCTATCGACACCTATTTTTGAAATGCCTATCGGAAACTACATCTGAAATGCCTATCAGCACCTATATTTGAAATGCCTATCGGCAACCATATCTGGAATGCCTATCGGCACCTATATTTGAAATGCCTATCGGCTTCTATATCTGAAATGCCTATCGGCACCTATTTTTAAAATGCCAATCGGCAACTATATCTGAAATGCCTATCGGCACCTATATCTGAAATGCCTATCGACACCTATATCTGAAATGCCTATCGACACCTATATCTGAAATGCCTATCGCCACCTATATCTGAAATGCCTATCGACACCTATATCTGAAATGCCTATCGACACCTATATCTGAAATGCCTATCGACACCTATATCTGAAATGCCTATCGACACCTATATCTGAAATGCCTATCGACACCTATTTTTGAAATGCCTATCGGAAACTACATCTGAAATGCCTATCAGCACCTATAATTGAAATGCCTATCGGCAACCATATCTGGAATGCCTATCGGCACCTATATTTGAAATGCCTATCGGCTTCTATATCTGAAATGCCTATCGGCACCTATTTTTAAAATGCCAATCGGCAACTATATCTGAAATGCCTATCGGCACCTATATCTGAAATGCCTATCGACACCTATATCTGAAATGCCTATCGACACCTATATCTGAAATGCCTATCGACACCTATATCTGAAATGCCTATCGACACCTATATCTGAAATGCCTATCGACACCTACATCTGAAATGCCTATCGACACCTATATCTGAAATGCCTATCGACACCTATATCTGAAATGCCTATCGACACCTATTTTTGAAATGCCTATCGGAAACTACATCTGAAATGCCTATCAGCACCTATATTTGAAATGCCTATCGGCAACCATATCTGGAATGCCTATCGGCACCTATATTTGAAATGCCTATCGGCTTCTATATCTGAAATGCCTATCGGCACCTATTTTTAAAATGCCAATCGGCAACTATATCTGAAATGCCTATCGGCACCTATATCTGAAATGCCTATCGACACCTATATCTGAAATGCCTATCGACACCCATATCTGAAATGCCTATCGACACCTATATCTGAAATGCCCATCGACACCTATATCTGAAATGCCTATCGACACCTATATCTGAAATGCCTATCGACACCTATATCTGAAATGCCTATCGACACCTATATCTGAAATGCCTATCGACACCTATATCTGAAATGCCTATCGACACCTATATCTGAAATGCCTATTGACACCTATTTTTGAAATGCCTATCGGAAACTACATCTGAAATGCCTATCAGCACCTATATTTGAAATGCCTATCGGCAACCATATCTGGAATGCCTATCGGCACATATATTTGAAATGCCTATCGGCTTCTATATCTGAAATGCCTATCGGCACCTATTTTTAAAATGCCAATCGGCAACTATATCTGAAATGCCTATCGGCACCTATATCTGAAATGCCTATCGACACCTATATCTGAAATGCCTATCGACACCTATATCTGAAATGCCTATCGAGACCTATATCTGAAATGCCTATCGACACCTATATCTGAAATGCCTATCGACACCTATTTTTGAAATGCCTATCGGAAACTACATCTGAAATGCCTATCAGCACCTATATTTGAAATGCCTATCGGCAACCATATCTGGAATGCCTATCGGCACCTATATTTGAAATGCCTATCGGCTTCTATATCTGAAATGCCTATCGGCACCTATTTTTAAAATGCCAATCGGCAACTATATCTGAAATGCCTATCGGCACCTATATCTGAAATGCCTATCGACACCTATATCTGAAATGCCAATCGACACCTATATCTGAAATGCCTATCGACACCTATATCTGAAATGCCTATCGACACCTATATCTGAAATGCCTATCGACACCTATATCTGAAATGCCTATCGACACCCATATCTGAAATGCCTATCGACACCTATTTTTGAAATGCCTATCGGAAACTACATCTGAAATGCCTATCAGCACCTATATTTGAAATGCCTAACGGCAACCATATCTGGAATGCCCATCGGCACCTATATTTGAAATGCCTATCGGCTGCTATATCTGAAATGCCTATCGGCACCTATTTTTAAAATGCCAATCGGCAACTATATCTGAAATGCCTATCGGCACCTCTATCTGAAATGCCTATCGACACCTATATCTGAAATGCCTATCGACACCTATATCTGAAATGCCTATCGACACCTATATCTGAAATGCCTATCGGCACCTATTTTATAAATGCCAATCGGCAACTATATCTGAAATGCCTATCGGCACCTATATCTGAAATGCCTATCGACACCTATATCTGAAATGCCTATCGACACCTATATCGGAAATGCCTATCGACACCTATATCTGAAATGCCTATCGACACCTATATCTGAAATGCCTATCGACACCTATATCTGAAATGCCTATCGACACCTATATCTGAAATGCCTATCGACACCTATATCTGAAATGCCTATCGACACCTATATCTGAAATGCCTATCGACACCTATTTTTGAAATGCCTATCGGAAACTACATCTGAAATGCCTATTAGCACCTATATTTGAAATGCCTATCGGCAACCATATCTGGAATGCCTATCGGCACCTATATTTGAAATGCCTATCGGTTTCTATATCTGAAATGCCTATCGGCACCTATTTTTAAAATGCCAATCGGCAACTATATCTGAAATGCTTATCGGCACCTATATCTGACATGCCTATCGACACCTATATCTGAAATGCCTATCGACACCTATATCTGAAATGCCTATCGACACCTATATCTGAAATGCCTATCGACACCTATATCTGAAATGCCTATCGACTCCTATATCTGAAATGCCTATCGACACCTATTTTTGAAATGCCTATCGGAAACTACATCTGAAATGCCTATCAGCACCTACATTTGAAATGCCTATCGGCAACCATATCTGGAATGCCTATCGGCACCTATATTTGAAATGCCTATCGGCTTCTATATCTGAAATGCCTATCGGCTTCTATTTTTAAAATGCCAACCGGCAACTATATCTGAAATGCCTATCGGCACCTATATCTGAAATGCCTATCGACACCTATATCTGAAATGCCTATCGACACCTATATCTGAAATGCCTATCGACACCTATATCTGAAATGCCTATCGACACCTATATCTGAAATGCCTATCGACACCTATATCTGAAATGCCTATCGACACCTATATCTGAAATGCCTATCGACAACTATATCTGAAATGCCTATCGACACCTTTTTTTGAAATGCCTATCGGAAACTACATCTGAAATGCCTATCAGCACCTATATTTGAAATGCCTATCGGCAACCATATCTGGAATGCCTATCGGCACCTATATTTGAAATGCCTGTCGGCTTCTATATCTGAAATGCCTATCGGCACCTATTTTTAAAATGCCAATCGGCAACTATATCTGAAATGCCTATCGGCACCTATATCTGAAATGCCTATCGACACCTATATCTGAAATGCCTATCGACACCTATATCTGAAATGCCTATCGACACCTATATCTGAAATGCCTATCGACACCTATATCTAAAATGCCTATCGACACCTATATCTGAAATGCCTATCGACACCTATATCTGAAATGCCTATCGACACCAATATCTGAAATGCTTATCGACACATATATCTGAAATGCCTATCGACACCTATTTTTGAAATGCCTATCGGAAACTACATCTGAAATGCCTATCAGCACCTACATTTGAAATGCCTATCGGCAACCATATCTGGAATGCCTATCGGCACCTAAATTTGAAATGCCTATCGGCTTCGATATCTGAAATGCCTATCGGCACCTATTTTTAAAATGCCAATCGGCAACTATATCTGAAATGCCTATCGGCACCTATATCTGAAATGCCTATCGACACCTATATCTGAAATGCCTATCGACACCTATATCTGAAATGCCTATCGACACCTATATCTGAAATGATTATCGACACTTATATCTGAAATGCCTATCGACACCTATATCTGAAATGCCTATCGACACCTATATCTGAAATGCCTATCGACACCTATATCTGAAATGCCTATCGACACCTATTTTTGAAATGCCTATCGGAAACTACATCTGAAATGCCTATCAGCACCTATATTTGAAATGCCTATCGGCAACCATATCTGGAATGCCTATCGGCACCTATATTTGAAATGCCTATCGGCTTCTATATCTGAAATGCCTATCGGCACCTATTTTTAAAATGCCAATCGGCAACTATATCTGAAATGCCTATCGGCACCTATATCTGAAATGCCTATCGACACCTATATCTGAAATGCCTATCGACACCTATATCGGAAATGCCTATCGACACCTATATCTGAAATGCCTATCGACACCTATATCTGAAATGCCTATCGACACCTATATCTGAAATGCCTATCGACACCTATATCTAAAATGCCTATCGACACCTATATCTGAAATGCCTATCGACACCTATATCTGAAATGCCTATCGACACCAATATCTGAAATGCTTATCGACACATATATCTGAAATGCCTATCGACACCTATTTTTGAAATGCCTATCGGAAACTACATCTGAAATGCCTATCAGCACCTACATTTGAAATGCCTATCGGCAACCATATCTGGAATGCCTATCGGCACCTAAATTTGAAATGCCTATCGGCTTCGATATCTGAAATGCCTATCCGCACCTATTTTTAAAATGCCAATCGGCAACTATATCTGAAATGCCTATCGGCACCTATATCTGAAATGCCTATCGACACCTATATCTGAAATGCCTATCGACACCTATATCTGAAATGCCTATCGACACCTATATCTGAAATGATTATCGACACTTATATCTGAAATGCCTATCGACACCTATATCTGAAATGCCTATCGACACCTATATCTGAAATGCCTATCGACACCTATATCTGAAATGCCTATCGACACCTATTTTTGAAATGCCTATCGGAAACTACATCTGAAATGCCTATCAGCACCTATATTTGAAATGCCTATCGGCAACCATATCTGGAATGCCTATCGGCACCTATATTTGAAATGCCTATCGGCTTCTATATCTGAAATGCCTATCGGCACCTATTTTTAAAATGCCAATCGGCAACTATATCTGAAATGCCTATCGGCACCTATATCTGAAATGCCTATCGACACCTATATCTGAAATGCCTATCGACACCTATATCGGAAATGCCTATCGACACCTATATCTGAAATGCCTATCGACACCTATATCTGAAATGCCTATCGACACCTATATCTGAAATGCCTATCGACACCTATATCTGAAATGCTTATCGACACCTATATCTGAAATGCCTATCGACACCTATATCTGAAATGCCTATCGACACCTATTTTTGAAATGCCTATCGGAAACTACATCTGAAATGCCTATTAGCACCTATATTTGAAATGCCTATCGGCAACCATATCTGGAATGCCTATCGGCACCTATATTTGAAATGCCTATCGGTTTCTATATCTGAAATGCCTATCGGCACCTATTTTTAAAATGCCAATCGGCAACTATATCTGAAATGCCTATCGGCACCTATATCTGAAATGCCTATCGACACCTATATCTGAAATGCTTTTCGACACCTATATCTGAAATGCCTATCGACACCTATATCTGAAATGCCTATCGACACCTATATCTGAAATGCCTATCGACACCTATATCTGAAATGCCTATCGACACCTATTTTTGAAATGCCTATCGGAAACTACATCTGAAATGCCTATCAGCACCTATATTTGAAATGCCTATCGGCAAACATATCTGGAATGCTTATCGGCACCTATATTTGAAATGCCTATCGGCTTCTATATCTGAAATGCCTATCGGCACCTATTTTTAAAATGCCAATCGGCAACTATATCTGAAATGCCTATCGGCACCTATATCTGAAATGCCTATCGACTCCTATATCTAAAATGCCTATCGACACCTATATCTGAAATGCCTATCGACACCTATATCTGAAATGCCTATCGACACCTATATCTGAAATGCCTATCGACACCTATATCTGAAATGCCTATCGACACCTATATCTGAAATGCCTATCGACACCTATATCTGAAATGCCTATCGACACCTATTTTTTAAATGCCTATCGGAAACTACATCTGAAATGCCTATCAGCACCTATGTTTGAAATGCCTATCGGCAACCGTATCTGGAATGCCTATCGGCACCTATTTTTGAAATGCCTATCGGCTTCTATATCTGAAATGCCTATCGGCACCTATTTTTAAAATGCCAATCGGCAAATATATCTGAAATGCCTATCGGCACCTATATCTGAAATGCCTATCGACACCTATATCTGAAATGCCTATCGACACCTATATCTGAAATGCCTATCGACACCTATATCTGAAATGCCTATCGACACCTATATCTGAAATGCCTATCGACACCTATATCTGAAATGCCTATCGACACCTATATCTGAAATGCCTATCGACACCTATATCTGAAATGCCTATCGACACCTATTTTTTAAATGCCTATCGGAAACTACATCTGAAATGCCTATCAGCACCTATATTTGAAATGCCTATCGGCAACCGTATCTGGAATGCCTATCGGCACCTATATTTGAAATGCCTATCGGCTTCTATATCTGAAATGCCTATCGGCACCTATTTTTAAAATGCCAATCGGCAACTATATCTGAAATGCCTATCGGCACCTATATCTGAAATGCCTATCGAAACCTATATCTGAAATGCCTATCGACACCTATATCTGAAATGCCTATCGACACCTATATCTGAAATGCCTATCGACACCTATATCTGAAATGCCTATCGACACATATATCTGAAATGCCTATCGACACCTATATCTGAAATGCCTATCGACACCTATATCTGAAATGCCTATCGACACCTATATCTGAAATGCCTATCGACACCTATTTTTGAAATGCCTATCGGAAACTACATCTGAAATGCCTATCAGCACCTATATTTGAAATGCCTATCGGCAACCATATCTGGAATGCCTATCGGCACCTATATTTGAAATGCCTATCGGCTTCTATATCTGAAATGCCTATCGGCACCTATTTTTAAAATGCCAATCGGCAACTATATCTGAAATGCCTATGGGCACCTATATCTGAAATGCCTATCGACACCTATATCTGAAATGCCTATCGACACCTATATCTGAAATGCCTATCGACACCTATATCTGAAATGCCTATCGACACCTATATCTGAAATGCCTATCGACACCTATATCTGAAATGCCTATCGACACCTATATCTGAAATGCCTATCGACACCTATATCTGAAATGCCTATCGACACCTATTTTTGAAATGCCTATCGGAAACTACATCTGAAATGCCTATCAGCACCTATATTTGAAATGCCTATCAGCAACCATATCTGGAATGCCTATCGGCACCTATATTTGAAATGCCTATCGGCTTCTATATCTGAAATGCCTATCGGCACCTATTTTTAAAATGCCAATCGGCAACTATATCTGAAATGCCTATCGGCACCTATATCTGAAATGCCTATCGACACCTATATCTGAAATGCCTATCGACACCTATATCTGAAATGCCTTTCGACACCTATATCTGAAATGCCTATCGACACCTATATCTGAAATGCCTATCGACACCTATATCTGAAATGCCTATCGACACCTATATCTGAAATGCCTATCGACACCTATATCTGAAATGCCTATCGACACCTATTTTTGAAATGCCTATCGGAAACTACATCTGAAATGCCTATCAGCACCTATATTTGAAATGCCTATCGGCAACCATATCTGAAATGCTTATCGGCACCTATATTTGAAATGCCTATCGGCTTCTATATCTGAAATGCCTATCGGCACCTATTTTTAAAATGCCAATCGGCAACTATATCTGAAATGCCTATCGGCACCTATATCTGAAATGCCTATCGACACCTATATCTGAAAAGCCTATCGACACCTATATCTGAAATGCCTATCGACACCTATATCTGAAATGCCTATCGACACCTATATCTGAAATGCCTATCGACACCTATATCTGAAATGCCTATCGACATCTATATCTGAAATGCCTATCGACACCTATATCTGAAATGCCTATCGACACCTATTTTTGAAATGCCTATCGAAAACTACATCTGAAATGCCTATCAGCACCTATATTTGAAATGCCTATCGGCAACCATATCTGGAATGCCTATCGGCACCTATATTTGAAATGCCTATCGGCTTCTATATCTGAAATGCCTATCGGCACCTATTTTTATAATGCCAATCGGCAACTATATTTGAAATGGATATCGGCACCTATATCTGAAATGCCTATCGACACCTATATCTGAAATGCCTATCGACACCTATATCTGAAATGCCTATCGACACCTATATCTGAAATGCCTATCGACACCTATATCTTAAATGCCTATCGACACCTATATCTGAAATGCTTATCGACACCTATATCTGAAATGCCTATCGACACCTATATCTGAAATGCCTATCGACACCTATTTTTGAAATGCCTATCGGAAACTACATCTGAAATGCCTATCAGCACCTATTTTTGAAATGCCTATCGGCAACCATATCTGGAATGCCTATCGGCACCTATATTTGAAATGCCTATCGGCTTATATATCTGAAATGCCTATCGGCACCTATTTTTAAAATGCCAATCGGCAACTATATCTGAAATGCCTATCGGCACCTATATCTGAAATGCCTATCGACACCTATATCTGAAATGCCTATCGACACCTATATCTGAAATGCCTATCGACACCTATATCTGAAATGCCTATCGACACCTATATCTGAAATGCCTATCGACACCTATATCTGAAATGCCTATCGACACCTATATCTATAATGCCTATCGACACCTATATCTGAAATGCCTATCGACACCTATTTTTGAAATGCCTATCGGAAACTACATCTGAAATGCCTATCAGCACCTATATTTGAAAAGCCTATCGGCAACCATATCTGTAATGCCTATCGGCACCTATATTTGAAATGCCTATCGGCTTCTATATCTGAAATGCCTATCGGCACCTATTTTTAAAATGCCAATCGGCAACTATATCTGCAATGCCTATTGGCACCTATATCTGAAATGCCTATCGACACCTATATCTGAAATGCCTATCGACACCTATATCTGAAATGCCTATCGACACCTATATCTGAAATGCCTATCGACACCTATATCTGAAATGCCTATCGACACCTATATCTGAAATGCCTATCGACACCTATTTTTGAAATGCCTATCGGAAACTACATCTGAAATGCCTATCAGCACCTATATTTGAAATGCCTATCGGCAACCATATCTGGAATGCCTATCGGCACCTATATTTGAAATGCCTATCGGCTTCTATATCTGAAATGCCTATCGGCACCTATTTTTAAAATGCCATTCGGCAACTATATCTGAAATGCCTATCGGCACCTATATCTGAAATGCCTATCGACACCTATATCTGAAATGCCTATCGACACCTATATCTGAAATGCCTATCGACACCTATATCTGAAATGCCTATCGACACCTATATCTGAAATGCCTATCGACACCTATATCTGAAATGCCTATCGACACCTATATCTGAAATGCCTATCGACACCTTTATCTGAAATGCCTATCGACACCTATTTTTGAAATGCCTATCGGAAACTACTTCTGAAATGCCTATCAGCACCTATATTTGAAATGCCTATCGGCAACAATATCTGGAATGCCTATCGGCACCTATATTTGAAATGCCTATCGGCTTCTATATCTGAAATGCCTATCGGCACCTATTTTTAAAATGCCAATCGGCAACTATTTCTGAAATGCCTATCGGCACCTATATCTGAAATGCCTATCGACACCTATATCTGAAATGCCTATCGACACCTATATCTGAAATGCCTATCGACACCTATATCTGAAATGCCTATCGACACCTATATCTGAAATGCCTATCGACACCTATATCTGAAATGCCTATCGACACCTATATCTGAAATGCCTATCGACACCTATATCTGAAATGCCTATCGACACCTATATCTGAAATGCCTATCGACACCTATTTTTGAAATGCCTACCGGAAACTACATCTGAAATGCCTATCAGCACCTATATTTGAAATGCCTATCGGCAACCATATCAGGAATGCCTATCGGCACCTATATTTGAAATGCCTATCGGCTTCTATATCTGAAATGCCTATCGGCACCTATTTTTAAAATGGCAATCGGCAACTATATCTGAAATGCCTATCGGCACCTATATCTGAAATGCCTATCGACACCTATATCTGAAATGCCTATCGACACCTATATCTGAAATGCCTATCGACACCTATATCTGAAATGCCTATCGACACCTATATCTGAAATGCCTATCGACACCTATATCTGAAATGCCTATCGACACCTATATCTGAAATGCCTATCGACACCTATATCTGAAATGCCTATCGACACCTATTTTTGAAATGCCTATCGGAAACTACATCTGAAATGCCTATCAGCACCTATATTTGAAATGCCTATTGGCAACCATATCTGGAATGCCTATCGGCACCTATATTTGAAATGCCTATCGGCTTCTATATCTGAAATGCCTATCGGCACCTATTTTTAAAATGCCAATCGGCAACTATATCTGAAATGCCTATCGGCACTTATATCTGAAATGCCTATCGACACCTATATCTGAAATGCCTATCGACACCTATATCTGAAATGCCTATCGACACCTATATCTGAAATGCCTATCGACACCTATATCTGAAATGCCTATCGACACCTATATCTGAAATGCCTATCGACACCTATATCTGAAATGCCTATCGACACCTATTTTTGAAATGCCTATCGGAAACTACATCTGAAATGCCTATCAGCACCTAAATTTGAAATGCCTATCGGCAACCATATCTGGAATGCCTATCGGCACCTATATTTGAAATGCCTATCGGCTTCTATATCTGAAATGCCTATCGGCACCTATTTTTAAAATGCCAATCGGCAACTATATCTGAAATGCCTATCGGCACCTATATCTGAAATGCCTATCGACTCCTATATCTGAAATGCCTATCGACACCTATATCTGAAATGCCTATCGACACCTATATCTGAAATGCCTATCGACACCTATATCTGAAATGCCTATCGACACCTATATCTGAAATGCCTATCGACACCTATATCTGAAATGCCTATCGACACCTATTTTTGAAATGCCTATCGGAAACTACATCTGAAATGCCTATCAGCACCTATATTTGAAATGCCTATCGGCAACCATATCTGGAATGCCTATCGGCACCTATATTTGAAATGCCTATCGGCTTCTATATCTGAAATGCCTATCGGCACCTATTTTTAAAATGCCATTTGGCAACTATATCTGAAATGCCTATCGGCACCTATATCTGAAATGCCTATCGACACCTATATCTGAAATGCCTATCGACACCTATATCTGAAATGCCTATCGACACCTATATCTGAAATGCCTATCGACACCTATATCTGAAATGCCTATCGACACCTATATCTGAAATGCCTATCGACACCTATATCTGAAATGCCTATCGACACCTATATCTGAAATGCCTATCGACACCTATATCTGAAATGCCTATCGACACCTATTTTTGAAATGCCTATCGGAAACTACATCTGAAATGCCTATCAGCACCTATATCTGAAATGCCTATCGACACCTATATCTGAAATGCCTATCGACACCTATATCTGAAATGCCTATCGACACCTATATCTGGAATGCCTATCGGCACCTATATTTGAAATGCCTATCGGCTTCTATATCTGAAATGCCTATCGGCACCTATTTTTAAAATGCCAATCGGCAACTATATCTGAAATGCCTATCGGCACCTATATCTGAAATGCGTATCGACACCTATATCTGAAATGCCTATCGACACCTATATCTGAAATGCCTATCGACACCTATATCTGAAATGCCTATCGACACCTGTATCTGAAAAGCCTATCGACACCTATATCTGAAATGCCTATCGACACCTATATCTGAAATGCCTATCGACACCTATATCTGAAATGCCTATCGACACCTATTTTTGAAATGCCTATCGGAAACTACATCTGAAATGCCTATCAGCACCTATATTTGAAATGCCTATCGGCAACCATATCTGGAATGCCTATCGGCACCTATATTTGAAATGCCTATCGGCTTCTATATCTGAAATGCCTATCGACTCCTATATCTAAAATGCCTATCGACACCTATATCTGAAATGCCTATCGACACCTATATCTGAAATGCCTATCGACACCTATATCTGAAATGCCTATCGACACCTATATCTGAAATGCCTATCGACACCTATATCTGAAATGCCTATCGACACCTATATCTGAAATGCCTATCGACACCTATTTTTTAAATGCCTATCGGAAACTACATCTGAAATGCCTATCAGCACCTATGTTTGAAATGCCTATCGGCAACCATATCTGGAATGCCTATCGGCACCTATTTTTGAAATGCCTATCGGCTTCTATATCTGAAATGCCTATCGGCACCTATTTTTAAAATGCCAATCGGCAAATATATCTGAAATGCCTATCGGCACCTATATCTGAAATGCCTATCGACACCTATATCTGAAATGCCTATCGACACCTATATCTGAAATGCCTATCGACACCTATATCTGAAATGCCTATCGACACCTATATCTGAAATGCCTATCGACACCTATATCTGAAATGCCTATCGACACCTATATCTGAAATGCCTATCGACACCTATATCTGAAATGCCTATCGACACCTATTTTCTAAATGCCTATCGGAAACTACATCTGAAATGCCTATCAGCACCTATATTTGAAATGCCTATCGGCAACCATATCTGGAATGCCTATCGGCACCTATATTTGAAATGCCTATCGGCTTCTATATCTGAAATGCCTATCGGCACCTATTTTTAAAATGCCAATCGGCAACTATATCTGAAATGCCTATCGGCACCTATATCTGAAATGCCTATCGAAACCTATATCTGAAATGCCTATCGACACCTATATCTGAAATGCCTATCGACACCTATATCTGAAATGCCTATCGACACCTATATCTGAAATGCCTATCGACACATATATCTGAAATGCCTATCGACACCTATATCTGAAATGCCTATCGACACCTATATCTGAAATGCCTATCGACACCTATATCTGAAATGCCTATCGACACCTATTTTTGAAATGCCTATCGGAAACTACATCTGAAATGCCTATCAGCACCTATATTTGAAATGCCTATCGGCAACCATATCTGGAATGCCTATCGGCACCTATATTTGAAATGCCTATCGGCTTCTATATCTGAAATGCCTATCGGCACCTATTTTTAAAATGCCAATCGGCAACTATATCTGAAATGCCTATGGGCACCTATATCTGAAATGCCTATCGACACCTATATCTGAAATGCCTATCGACACCTATATCTGAAATGCCTATCGACACCTATATCTGAAATGCCTATCGACACCTATATCTGAAATGCCTATCGACACCTATATCTGAAATGCCTATCGACACCTATATCTGAAATGCCTATCGACACCTATATCTGAAATGCCTATCGACACCTATTTTTGAAATGCCTATCGGAAACTACATCTGAAATGCCTATCAGCACCTATATTTGAAATGCCTATCAGCAACCATATCTGGAATGCCTATCGGCACCTATATTTGAAATGCCTATCGGCTTCTATATCTGAAATGCCTATCGGCACCTATTTTTAAAATGCCAATCGGCAACTATATCTGAAATGCCTATCGGCACCTATATCTGAAATGCCTATCGACACCTATATCTGAAATGCCTATCGACACCTATATCTGAAATGCCTTTCGACACCTATATCTGAAATGCCTATAGACACCTATATCTGAAATGCCTATCGACACCTATATCTGAAATGCCTATCGACACCTATATCTGAAATGCCTATCGACACCTATATCTGAAATGCCTATCGACACCTATTTTTGAAATGCCTATCGGAAACTACATCTGAAATGCCTATCAGCACCTATATTTGAAATGCCTATCGGCAACCATATCTGAAATGCTTATCGGCACCTATATTTGAAATGCCTATCGGCTTCTATATCTGAAATGCCTATCGGCACCTATTTTTAAAATGCCAATCGGCAACTATATCTGAAATGCCTATCGGCACCTATATCTGAAATGCCTATCGACACCTATATCTGAAAAGCCTATCGACACCTATATCTGAAATGCCTATCGACACCTATATCTGAAATGCCTATCGACACCTATATCTGAAATGCCTATCGACACCTATATCTGAAATGCCTATCGACATCTATATCTGAAATGCCTATCGACACCTATATCTGAAATGCCTATCGACACCTATTTTTGAAATGCCTATCGAAAACTACATCTGAAATGCCTATCAGCACCTATATTTGAAATGCCTATCGGCAACCATATCTGGAATGCCTATCGGCACCTATATTTGAAATGCCTATCGGCTTCTATATCTGAAATGCCTATCGGCACCTATTTTTATAATGCCAATCGGCAACTATATTTGAAATGGATATCGGCACCTATATCTGAAATGCCTATCGACACCTATATCTGAAATGCCTATCGACACCTATATCTGAAATGCCTATCGACACCTATATCTTAAATGCCTATCGACACCTATATCTGAAATGCTTATCGACACCTATATCTGAAATGCCTATCGACACCTATATCTGAAATGCCTATCGACACCTATATCTGAAATGCCTATCGACACCTATATCTGAAATGCCTATCGACACCTATTTTTGAAATGCCTATCGGAAACTACATCTGAAATGCCTATCAGCACCTATATCTGAAATGCCTATCGACACCTATATCTGAAATGCCTATCGACACCTATATCTGAAATGCCTATCGACACCTATATCTGGAATGCCTATCGGCACCTATATTTGAAATGCCTATCGGCTTCTATATCTGAAATGCCTATCGGCACCTATTTTTAAAATGCCAATCGGCAACTATATCTGAAATGCCTATCGGCACCTATATCTGAAATGCCTATCGACACCTATATCTGAAATGCCTATCGACACCTATATCTGAAATGCCTATCGACACCTATATCTGAAATGCCTATCGACACCTGTATCTGAAAAGCCTATCGACACCTATATCTGAAATGCCTATCGACACCTATATCTGAAATGCCTATCGACACCTATATCTGAAATGCCTATCGACACCTATTTTTGAAATGCCTATCGGAAACTACATCTGAAATGCCTATCAGCACCTATATTTGAAATGCCTATCGGCAACCATATCTGGAATGCCTATCGGCACCTATATTTGAAATGCCTATCGGCTTCTATATCTGAAATGCCTATCGACTCCTATATCTAAAATGCCTATCGACACCTATATCTGAAATGCCTATCGACACCTATATCTGAAATGCCTATCGACACCTATATCTGAAATGCCTATCGACACCTATATCTGAAATGCCTATCGACACCTATATCTGAAATGCCTATCGACACCTATATCTGAAATGCCTATCGACACCTATTTTTTAAATGCCTATCGGAAACTACATCTGAAATGCCTATCAGCACCTATGTTTGAAATGCCTATCGGCAACCATATCTGGAATGCCTATCGGCACCTATTTTTGAAATGCCTATCGGCTTCTATATCTGAAATGACTATCGGCACCTATTTTTAAAATGCCAATCGGCAAATATATCTGAAATGCCTATCGGCACCTATATCTGAAATGCCTATCGACACCTATATCTGAAATGCCTATCGACACCTATATCTGAAATGCCTATCGACACCTATATCTGAAATGCCTATCGACACCTATATCTGAAATGCCTATCGACACCTATATCTGAAATGCCTATCGACACCTATATCTGAAATGCCTATCGACACCTATATCTGAAATGCCTATCGACACCTATTTTCTAAATGCCTATCGGAAACTACATCTGAAATGCCTATCAGCACCTATATTTGAAATGCCTATCGGCAACCATATCTGGAATGCCTATCGGCACCTATATTTGAAATGCCTATCGGCTTCTATATCTGAAATGCCTATCGGCACCTATTTTTAAAATGCCAATCGGCAACTATATCTGAAATGCCTATCGGCACCTATATCTGAAATGCCTATCGAAACCTATATCTGAAATGCCTATCGACACCTATATCTGAAATGCCTATCGACACCTATATCTGAAATGCCTATCGACACCTATATCTGAAATGCCTATCGACACATATATCTGAAATGCCTATCGACACCTATATCTGAAATGCCTATCGACACCTATATCTGAAATGCCTATCGACACCTATATCTGAAATGCCTATCGACACCTATTTTTGAAATGCCTATCGGAAACTACATCTGAAATGCCTATCAGCACCTATATTTGAAATGCCTATCGGCAACCATATCTGGAATGCCTATCGGCACCTATATTTGAAATGCCTATCGGCTTCTATATCTGAAATGCCTATCGGCACCTATTTTTAAAATGCCAATCGGCAACTATATCTGAAATGCCTATGGGCACCTATATCTGAAATGCCTATCGACACCTATATCTGAAATGCCTATCGACACCTATATCTGAAATGCCTATCGACACCTATATCTGAAATGCCTATCGACACCTATATCTGAAATGCCTATCGACACCTATATCTGAAATGCCTATCGACACCTATATCTGAAATGCCTATCGACACCTATATCTGAAATGCCTATCGACACCTATTTTTGAAATGCCTATCGGAAACTACATCTGAAATGCCTATCAGCACCTATATTTGAAATGCCTATCAGCAACCATATCTGGAATGCCTATCGGCACCTATATTTGAAATGCCTATCGGCTTCTATATCTGAAATGCCTATCGGCACCTATTTTTAAAATGCCAATCGGCAACTATATCTGAAATGCCTATCGGCACCTATATCTGAAATGCCTATCGACACCTATATCTGAAATGCCTATCGACACCTATATCTGAAATGCCTTTCGACACCTATATCTGAAATGCCTATCGACACCTATATCTGAAATGCCTATCGACACCTATATCTGAAATGCCTATCGACACCTATATCTGAAATGCCTATCGACACCTATATCTGAAATGCCTATCGACACCTATTTTTGAAATGCCTATCGGAAACTACATCTGAAATGCCTATCAGCACCTATATTTGAAATGCCTATCGGCAACCATATCTGAAATGCTTATCGGCACCTATATTTGAAATGCCTATCGGCTTCTATATCTGAAATGCCTATCGGCACCTATTTTTAAAATGCCAATCGGCAACTATATCTGAAATGCCTATCGGCACCTATATCTGAAATGCCTATCGACACCTATATCTGAAAAGCCTATCGACACCTATATCTGAAATGCCTATCGACACCTATATCTGAAATGCCTATCGACACCTATATCTGAAATGCCTATCGACACCTATATCTGAAATGCCTATCGACATCTATATCTGAAATGCCTATCGACACCTATATCTGAAATGCCTATCGACACCTATTTTTGAAATGCCTATCGAAAACTACATCTGAAATGCCTATCAGCACCTATATTTGAAATGCCTATCGGCAACCATATCTGGAATGCCTATCGGCACCTATATTTGAAATGCCTATCGGCTTCTATATCTGAAATGCCTATCGGCACCTATTTTTATAATGCCAATCGGCAACTATATTTGAAATGGATATCGGCACCTATATCTGAAATGCCTATCGACACCTATATCTGAAATGCCTATCGACACCTATATCTGAAATGCCTATCGACACCTATATCTGAAATGCCTATCGACACCTATATCTTAAATGCCTATCGACACCTATATCTGAAATGCTTATCGACACCTATATCTGAAATGCCTATCGACACCTATATCTGAAATGCCTATCGACACCTATTTTTGAAATGCCTATCGGAAACTACATCTGAAATGCCTATCAGCACCTATATTTGAAATGCCTATCGGCAACCATATCTGGAATGCCTATCGGCACCTATATTTGAAATGCCTATCGGCTTATATATCTGAAATGCCTATCGGCACCTATTTTTAAAATGCCAATCGGCAACTATATCTGAAATGCCTATCGGCACCTATATCTGAAATGCCTATCGACACCTATATCTGAAATGCCTATCGACACCTATATCTGAAATGCCTATCGACACCTATATCTGAAATGCCTATCGACACCTATATCTGAAATGCCTATCGACACCTATATCTGAAATGCCTATCGACACCTATATCTATAATGCCTATCGACACCTATATCTGAAATGCCTATCGACACCTATTTTTGAAATGCCTATCGGAAACTACATCTGAAATGCCTATCAGCACCTATATTTGAAAAGCCTATCGGCAACCATATCTGGAATGCCTATCGGCACCTATATTTGAAATGCCTATCGGCTTCTATATCTGAAATGCCTATCGGCACCTATTTTTAAAATGCCAATCGGCAACTATATCTGCAATGCCTATTGGCACCTATATCTGAAATGCCTATCGACACCTATATCTGAAATGCCTATCGACACCTATATCTGAAATGCCTATCGACACCTATATCTGAAATGCCTATCGACACCTATATCTGAAATGCCTATCGACACCTATATCTGAAATGCCTATCGACACCTATTTTTGAAATGCCTATCGGAAACTACATCTGAAATGCCTATCAGCACCTATATTTGAAATGCCTATCGGCAACCATATCTGGAATGCCTATCGGCACCTATATTTGAAATGCCTATCGGCTTCTATATCTGAAATGCCTATCGGCACCTATTTTTAAAATGCCATTCGGCAACTATATCTGAAATGCCTATCGGCACCTATATCTGAAATGCCTATCGACACCTATATCTGAAATGCCTATCGACACCTATATCTGAAATGCCTATCGACACCTATATCTGAAATGCCTATCGACACCTATATCTGAAATGCCTATCGACACCTATATCTGAAATGCCTATCGACACCTATATCTGAAATGCCTATCGACACCTTTATCTGAAATGCCTATCGACACCTATTTTTGAAATGCCTATCGGAAACTACTTCTGAAATGCCTATCAGCACCTATATTTGAAATGCCTATCGGCAACAATATCTGGAATGCCTATCGGCACCTATATTTGAAATGCCTATCGGCTTCTATATCTGAAATGCCTATCGGCACCTATTTTTAAAATGCCAATCGGCAACTATTTCTGAAATGCCTATCGGCACCTATATCTGAAATGCCTATCGACACCTATATCTGAAATGCCTATCGACACCTATATCTGAAATGCCTATCGACACCTATATCTGAAATGCCTATCGACACCTATATCTGAAATGCCTATCGACACCTATATCTGAAATGCCTATCGACACCTATATCTGAAATGCCTATCGACACCTATATCTGAAATGCCTATCGACACCTATATCTGAAATGCCTATCGACACCTATTTTTGAAATGCCTACCGGAAACTACATCTGAAATGCCTATCAGCACCTATATTTGAAATGCCTATCGGCAACCATATCTGGAATGCCTATCGGCACCTATATTTGAAATGCCTATCGGCTTCTATATCTGAAATGCCTATCGGCACCTATTTTTAAAATGGCAATCGGCAACTATATCTGAAATGCCTATCGGCACCTATATCTGAAATGCCTATCGACACCTATATCTGAAATGCCTATCGACACCTATATCTGAAATGCCTATCGACACCTTTATCTGAAATGCCTATCGACACCTATATCTGAAATGCCTATCGACACCTATATCTGAAATGCCTATCGACACCTATATCTGAAATGCCTATCGACACCTATATCTGAAATGCCTATCGACACCTATTTTTGAAATGCCTATCGGAAACTACATCTGAAATGCCTATAAGCACCTATATTTGAAATGCCTATTGGCAACCATATCTGGAATGCCTATCGGCACCTATATTTGAAATGCCTATCGGCTTCTATATCTGAAATGCCTATCGGCACCTATTTTTAAAATGCCAATCGGCAACTATATCTGAAATGCCTATCGGCACTTATATCTGAAATGCCTATCGACACCTATATCTGAAATGCCTATCGACACCTATATCTGAAATGCCTATCGACACCTATATCTGAAATGCCTATCGACACCTATATCTGAAATGCCTATCGACACCTATATCTGAAATGCCAATCGACACCTATATCTGAAATGCCTTTCGACACCTATATCTGAAATGCCTATCGACACCTATTTTTGAAATGCCTATCGGAAACTACATCTGAAATGCCTATCAGCACCTAAATTTGAAATGCCTATCGGCAACAATATCTGGAATGCCTATCGGCACCTATATTTGAAATGCCTATCGGCTTCTATATCTGAAATGCCTATCGGCACCTATTTTTAAAATGCCAATCGGCAACTATTTCTGAAATGCCTATCGGCACCTATATCTGAAATGCCTATCGACACCTATATCTGAAATGCCTATCGACACCTATATCTGAAATGCCTATCGACACCTATATCTGAAATGCCTATCGACACCTATATCTGAAATGCCTATCGACACCTATATCTGAAATGCCTATCGACACCTATATCTGAAATGCCTATCGACACCTATATCTGAAATGCCTATCGACACCTATATCTGAAATGCCTATCGACACCTATTTTTGAAATGCCTACCGGAAACTACATCTGAAATGCCTATCAGCACCTATATTTGAAATGCCTATCGGCAACCATATCTGGAATGCCTATCGGCACCTATATTTGAAATGCCTATCGGCTTCTATATCTGAAATGCCTATCGGCACCTATTTTTAAAATGGCAATCGGCAACTATATCTGAAATGCCTATCGGCACCTATATCTGAAATGCCTATCGACACCTATATCTGAAATGCCTATCGACACCTATATCTGAAATGCCTATCGACACCTATATCTGAAATGCCTATCGACACCTATATCTGAAATGCCTATCGACACCTATATCTGAAATGCCTATCGACACCTATATCTGAAATGCCTATCGACACCTATTTTTGAAATGCCTATCGGAAACTACATCTGAAATGCCTATCAGCACCTATATTTGAAATGCCTATTGGCAACCATATCTGGAATGCCTATCGGCACCTATATTTGAAATGCCTATCGGCTTCTATATCTGAAATGCCTATCGGCACCTATTTTTAAAATGCCAATCGGCAACTATATCTGAAATGCCTATCGGCACTTATATCTGAAATGCCTATCGACACCTATATCTGAAATGCCTATCGACACCTATATCTGAAATGCCTATCGACACCTATATCTGAAATGCCTATCGACACCTATATCTGAAATGCCTATCGACACCTATATCTGAAATGCCTATCGACACCTATATCTGAAATGCCTATCGACACCTATTTTTGAAATGCCTATCGGAAACTACATCTGAAATGCCTATCAGCACCTAAATTTGAAATGCCTATCGGCAACCATATCTGGAATGCCTATCGGCACCTATATTTGAAATGCCTATCGGCTTCTATATCTGAAATGCCTATCGGCACCTATTTTTAAAATGCCAATCGGCAACTATATCTGAAATGCCTATCGGCACCTATATCTGAAATGCCTATCGACTCCTATATCTGAAATGCCTATCGACACCTATATCTGAAATGCCTATCGACACCTATATCTGAAATGCCTATCGACACCTATATCTGAAATGCCTATCGACACCTATATCTGAAATGCCTATCGACACCTATATCTGAAATGCCTATCGACACCTATTTTTGAAATGCCTATCGGAAACTACATCTGAAATGCCTATCAGCACCTATATTTGAAATGCCTATCGGCAACCATATCTGGAATGCCTATCGGCACCTATATTTGAAATGCCTATCGGCTTCTATATCTGAAATGCCTATCGGCACCTATTTTTAAAATGCCATTTGGCAACTATATCTGAAATGCCTATCGGCACCTATATCTGAAATGCCTATCGACACCTATATCTGAAATGCCTATCGACACCTATATCTGAAATGCCTATCGACACCTATATCTGAAATGCCTATCGACACCTATATCTGAAATGCCTATCGACACCTATATCTGAAATGCCTATCGACACCTATATCTGAAATGCCTATCGACACCTATATCTGAAATGCCTATCGACACCTATATCTGAAATGCCTATCGACACCTATTTTTGAAATGCCTATCGGAAACTACATCTGAAATGCCTATCAGCACCTATATCTGAAATGCCTATCGACACCTATATCTGAAATGCCTATCGACACCTATATCTGAAATGCCTATCGACACCTATATCTGGAATGCCTATCGGCACCTATATTTGAAATGCCTATCGGCTTCTATATCTGAAATGCCTATCGGCACCTATTTTTAAAATGCCAATCGGCAACTATATCTGAAATGCCTATCGGCACCTATATCTGAAATGCCTATCGACACCTATATCTGAAATGCCTATCGACACCTATATCTGAAATGCCTATCGACACCTATATCTGAAATGCCTATCGACACCTGTATCTGAAAAGCCTATCGACACCTATATCTGAAATGCCTATCGACACCTATATCTGAAATGCCTATCGACACCTATATCTGAAATGCCTATCGACACCTATTTTTGAAATGCCTATCGGAAACTACATCTGAAATGCCTATCAGCACCTATATTTGAAATGCCTATCGGCAACCATATCTGGAATGCCTATCGGCACCTATATTTGAAATGCCTATCGGCTTCTATATCTGAAATGCCTATCGGCACCTATTTTTAAAATGCCAATCGGCAACTATATCTGAAATGCCTATCGGCACCTATATCTGAAATGCCTATCGACACCTATATCTGAAATGCCTATCGACACCTATATCTGAAATGCCTATCGACACCTATATCTGAAATGCCTATCGACACCTATATCTGAAATGCCTATCGACACCTATTTTTGAAATGCCTATCGGAAACTACATCTGAAATGCCTATCAGCACCTATATTTGAAATGCCTATCGGCAACCATATCTGGAATGCCTATCGGCACCTATATTTGAAATGCCTATCGGCTTCTATATCTGAAATGCCTATCGGCACCTATTTTTAAAATGCCAATCGGCAACTATATCTGAAATGCCTATCGGCACCTATATCTGAAATGCCTATCGACACCTATATCTGAAATGTCTATCGACACCTATATCTGAAATGCCTATCGACACCTATATCTGAAATGCCTATCGACACCTATATCTGAAATGCCTATCGACACCTATATCTGAAATGCCTATCGACACCTATATCTGAAATGCCTATCGACACCTATATCTGAAATGCCTATCGACACCTATTTTTGAAATGCCTATCGGAAACTACTTCTGAAATGCCTATCAGCACCTATATTTGAAATGCCTATCGGCAACAATATCTGGAATGCCTATCGGCACCTATATTTGAAATGCCTATCGGCTTCTATATCTGAAATGCCTATCGGCACCTATTTTTAAAATGCCAATCGGCAACTATTTCTGAAATGCCTATCGGCACCTATATCTGAAATGCCTATCGACACCTATATCTGAAATGCCTATCGACACCTATATCTGAAATGCCTATCGACACCTATATCTGAAATGCCTATCGACACCTATATCTGAAATGCCTATCGACACCTATATCTGAAATGCCTATCGACACCTATATCTGAAATGCCTATCGACACCTATATCTGAAATGCCTATCGACACCTATATCTGAAATGCCTATCGACACCTATTTTTGAAATGCCTACCGGAAACTACATCTGAAATGCCTATCAGCACCTATATTTGAAATGCCTATCGGCAACCATATCTGGAATGCCTATCGGCACCTAAATTTGAAATGCCTATCGGCTTCTATATCTGAAATGCCTATCGGCACCTATTTTTAAAATGGCAATCGGCAACTATATCTGAAATGCCTATCGGCACCTATATCTGAAATGCCTCTCGACACCTATATCTGAAATGCCTATCGACACCTATATCTGAAATGCCTATCGACACCTATATCTGAAATGCCTATCGACACCTATATCTGAAATGCCTATCGACACCTATATCTGAAATGCCTATCGACACCTATATCTGAAATGCCTATCGACACCTATTTTTGAAATGCCTATCGGAAACTACATCTGAAATGCCTATCAGCACCTATATTTGAAATGCCTATTGGCAACCATATCTGGAATGCCTATCGGCACCTATATTTGAAAAGGCCTATCGGCTTCTATATCTGAAATGCCTATCGGCACCTATTTTTAAAATGCCAATCGGCAACTATATCTGAAATGCCTATCGGCACTTATATCTGAAATGCCTATCGACACCTATATCTGAAATGCCTATCGACACCTATATCTGAAATGCCTATCGACACCTATATCTGAAATGCCTATCGATACCTATATCTGAAATGCCTATCGACACCTATATCTGAAATGCCTATCGACACCTATATCTGAAATGCCTTTCGACACCTATATCTGAAATGCCTATCGACACTTATTTTTGAAATGCCTATCGGAAACTACATCTGAAATGCCTATCAGCACCTAAATTTGAAATGCCTATCGGCAACTATATCTGGAATGCCTATCGGCACCTATATTTGAAATGCCTATCGGCTTCTATATCTGAAATGCCTATCGGCACCTATTTTTAAAATGCCAATCGGCAACTATATCTGAAATGCCTATCGGCACCTATATCTAAAATGCCTATCGACTCCTATATCTGAAATGCCTATCGACACCTATATCTGAAATGCCTATCGACACCTATATCTGAAATGCCTATCGACACCTATATCTGAAATGCCTATCGACACCTATATCTGAAATGCCTATCGACACCTATATCTGAAATGCCTATCGACACCTATTTTTGAAATGCCTATCGGAAACTACATCTGAAATGCCTATCAGCACCTATATTTGAAATGCCTATCGGCAACCATATCTGGAATGCCTATCGGCACCTATATTTGAAATGCCTATCGGCTTCTATATCTGAAATGCCTATCGGCACCTATTTTTAAAATGCCATTTGGCAACTATATCTGAAATGCCTATCGGCACCTATATCTGAAATGCCTATCGACACCTATATCTGAAATGCCTATCGACACCTATATCTGAAATGCCTATCGACACCTATATCTGAAATGCCTATCGACACCTATATCTGAAATGCCTATCGACACCTATATCTGAAATGCCTATCGACACCTATATCTGAAATGCCTATCGACAACTATATCTGAAATGCCTATCGACACCTATATCTGAAATGCCTATCGACACCTATTTTTGAAATGCCTATCGGAAACTACATCTGAAATGCCTATCAGCACCTATATTTGAAATGCCTATCGGCAACCATATCTCGAATGCCTATCGGCACCTATATTTGAAATGCCTATCGGCTTCTATATCTGAAATGCCTATCGGCACCTATTTTTAAAATGCCAATCGGCAACTATATCTGAAATGCCTATCGGCACCTATATCTGAAATGCCTATCGACACCTATATCTGAAATGCCTATCGACACCTATATCTGAAATGCCTATCGACACCTATATCTGAAATGCCTATCGACACCTATATCTGAAAAGCCTATCGACACCTATATCTGAAATGCCTATCGACACCTATATCTGAAATGCCTATCGACACCTATATCTGAAATGCCTATCGAATTCTATTTTTGAAATGCCTATCGGAAATTACATCTGAAATGCCTATCAGCACCTATATTTGAAATGCCTATCGGCAACCATATCTGGAATGCCTATCGGCACCTATATTTGAAATGCCTATCGGCTTCTATATCTGAAATGCCTATCGGCACCTATTTTTAAAATGCCAATCGGCAACTATATCTGAAATGCCTATCGGCACCTATATCTGAAATGCCTATCGACACCTATATCTGAAATGCCTATCGACACCTATATCTGAAATGCCTATCGACACCTATATCTGAAATGCCTATCGACACCTATATCTGAAATGCCTATAGACACCTATATCTGAAATGCCTATCGACATCTATATCTGAAATGCCTATCGACACCTATATCTGAAATGCCTATCGACACCTATATCTGAAATGCCTATGGACACCTATTTTTGAAATGCCTATCGGAAACTACATCTGAAATGCCTATCAGCACCTATATTTGAAATGCCTATGGGCAACCATATCTGGAATGCCTATCGGCACCTATATTTGAAATGCCTATCGGCTTCTATATCTGAAATGCCTATCGGCACCTATTTTTAAAATGCCAATCGGCAACTATATCTGAAATGCCTATCGGCACCTATATCTGAAATGCCTATCGACACCTATATCTGAAATGCCTATCGACACCTATATCTGAAATGCCTATCGACACCTATATCTGAAATGCCTATCGACACCTATATCTGAAATGCCTATCGACACCTATATCTGAAATGCCTATCGACACCTATATCTGAAAAGCCTATCGACACCTATTTTTGAAATGCCTATCGGAAACTACATCTGAAATGCCTATCAGCACCTATATTTGAAATGCCTATCGGCAACCATATCTGGAATGCCTATCGGCACCTATATTTGAAATGCCTATCGGCTTCTATATCTGAAATGCCTATCGGCACCTATTTTTAAAATGCCAATCGGCAACTATATCTGAAATGCCTATCGGCACCTATATCTGAAATGCCTATCGACACCTATATCTGAAATGCCTATCGACACCTATATCTGAAATGCCTATCGACACCTATATCTGAAATGCCTATCGACACCTATATCTGAAATGCCTATCGACACCTATATCTGAAATGCCTATCGACACCTATATCTGAAATGCCTATCGGCACCTATATCTGAAATGCCTATCGACATCTATATCTGAAACGCCTATCGACACCTATATCTGAAATGCGTATCGACACCTATATCTGAAATGCCTATCGACACCTATATCTGAAATGCCTATCGACACCTATATCTGAAATGCCTATCGACACCTATATCTGAAATGCCTATCGACACCTATATCTGAAATGCCTATCGACACCTATATCTGAAATGCCTATCGACACCTATATCTGAAATGCCTATCGACACCTATATCTGAAATGCCTATCGACACCTATATCTGAAATGCCTATCGACACCTATATCTGAAATGCCTATCGACACCTATTTTTGAAATGCCTATCGGAAACTACATCTGAAATGCCTATCAGCACCTATATTTGAAATGCCTATCGGCAACCATATCTGGAATGCTTATCGGCACCTATATTTGAAATGCCTATCGGCTTCTATATCTGAAATGCCTATCGGCACCTATTTTTAAAATGCCAATCGGCAACTATATCTGAAATGCCTATCGTCACCTATATCTGAAATGCCTATCGACACCTATATCTGAAATGCCTATCGACACCTATATCTGAAATGCCTATCGACACCTATATCTGAAATGCCTATCGACACCTATATCTGAAATGCCTATCGACACCTATATCTGAATTGCCTATCGACATCTATATCTGAAATGCCTATCGACACCTATATCTGAAATGCCTATCGACACCTATTTTTGAAATGCCTATCGGAAACTACATCTGAAATGCCTATCAGCACCTATATTTAAAATGCCTATCGGCAACCATATCTGGAATGCCTAACGGCACCTATATTTGAAATGCCTATCGGCTTCTATATCTGAAATGCCTATCGGCACCTATTTTTATAATGCCAATCGGCAACTATATCTGAAATGGATATCGGCACCTATATCTGAAATGCCTATCGACACCTATATCTGAAATGCCTATCGACACCTATATCTGAAATGCCTATAGACACCTATATCTGAAATGCCTATCGACACCTATATCTGAAATGCCTATCGACACATATATCTGAAATGCCTATCGACACCTATATCTGAAATGCCTATCGACACCTATATCTGAAATGCCTATCGACACCTATATCTGAAATGCCTATCGACACCTATATCTGAAATGCCTATCGACACCAATATCTGAAATGCCTATCGACACCTATATCTGAAATGCCTATCGACACCTATATCTGAAATGCCTATCGACACCTATATCTGAAATGCCTATCGACACCTATATCTGAAATGCCTATCGACACCTATATCTGAAATTCCTATCGACACCTATATCTGAAATGCCTATCGACACCTATTTTTGAAATGCCAATCGGAAACTACATCTGAAATGCCTATCAGCACCTATATTTGAAATGCTTATCGGCAACCATATCTGGAATGCCTATCGGCACCTATATTTGAAATGCCTATCGGCTTCTATATCTGAAATGCCTATCGGCACCTATTTTTAAAATGCCAATCGGCAACTATATCTGAAATGCCTATCGGCACCTATATCTGAAATGCCTATCGACACCTATATCTAAAATGCCTATCGACACCTATATCTGAAATGCCTATCGACACCTATATCTGAAATGCCTCTCGACACCTATATCTGAAATGCCTATCGACACCTATATCTGAAATGCCTATCGACACCTATATCTGAAATGCCTATCGACACCTATATCTGAAATGCCTATCGACACCTATTTTTGAAATGCCTATCGGAAACTACATCTGAAATGCCTATCAGCACCTAAATTTGAAATGCCTATCGGCAACCATATCTGGAATGCCTATCGGCACCTATATTTGAAACGCCTATCGGCTTCTATATCTGAAATGCCTATCGGCACCTATTTTTAAAATGCCAATCGGCAACTATATCTGAAATGCCTATCGGCACCTATATCTGAAATGCCTATCGACACCTATATCTGAAATGCCTATCGACACCTATATCTGAAATGCCTATCGACACCTATATCTGAAATGCCTATCGACACCTATATCTGAAATGCCTATCGACACCTATATCTGAAATGCCTATCGACACCTATATCTGAAATGCCTATCGACACCTATTTTTGAAATGCCTATCGGAAACTACATCTGAAATGCCTATCAGCACCTATATTTGAAATGCCTATCGGCAACCATATCTGGAATGCCTATCGGCACCTATATTTGAAATGCCTATCGGCTTCTATATCTGAAATGCCTATCGGCACCTATTTTTAAAATGCCAATCGGCAACTATATCTGAAATACCTATCGGCACCTATATCTGAAATGCCTATCGACACCTATATCTGAAATGCCTATCGACACCTATATCTGAAATGTTTATCGACACCTATATCTGAAATGCCTATCGACACCTATATCTGAAATGCCTATCGACACCTATATCTGAAATGCCTATCGACACCTATATCTGAAATGCCTATCGACACCTATATCTGAAATGCCTATCGACACCTATTTTTGAAATGCCTATCGGAAACTACATCTGAAATGCCTATCAGCACCTATATTTGAAATGCAAATCGGCAACCATATCTGGAATGCCTATCGGCACCTATATTTGAAATGCCTATCGGCTTCTATATCTGAAATGCCTATCGGCACCTATTTTTAAAATGCCAATCGGCAACTATATCTGAAATGCCTATCGGCACCTATAACTGAAATGCCTATCGACACCTATATCTGAAATGCCTATCGACACCTATATCTGAAATGCCTATCGACACCTATATCTGAAATGCCTATCGACACCTATATCTGAAATGCCTATCGACACCTATATCTGAAATGCCTATCGACACCTATATCTGAAATGCCTATCGACACCTATATCTGAAATGCCTATCGACACCTATTTTTGAAATGCCTATCGGAAACTACATCTGAAATGCCTATCAGCACCTATATTTGAAATGCCTATCGGCAACCATATCTGGAATGCCTATCGGCACCTATATTTGAAATGCCTATCAGCTTCTATATCTGAAATGCCTATCGGCACCTATTTTTAAAATGCCAATCGGCAAATATATCTGAAATGCCTATTGGCACCTATATCTGAAATGCCTATCGACACCTATATCTGAAATGCCTATCGACACCTATATCTGAAATGCCTATCGACACCTATATCTGAAATGCCTATCGACACCTATATCTGAAATGCCTATCGACACCTATATCTGAAATGCCTATCGACACCTATATCTGAAATGCCTATCGACACCTATATCTGAAATGCCTATCGACACCTATTTTTGAAATGCCTATCGGAAACTACATCTGAAATGCCTATCGGCACCTATATTTGAAATGCCTATCGGCTTCTATATCTGAAATGCCTATCGGCACCTATTTTTAAAATGCCAATCGGCAACTATATCTGAAATGCCTATCGGCACCTATATCTGAAATGCCTATCGACACCTATATCTGAAATGCCTATCGACACCTATATCTGAAATGTTTATCGATACCTATATCTGAAATGCCTATCGACACCTATATCTGAAATGCCTATCGACACCTATATCTGAAATGCCTATCGACACCTATATCTGAAATGCCTATCGACACCTATATCTGAAATGCCTTTCGACACCTATTTTTGAAATGCCTATCGGAAACTACATCTGAAATGCCTATCAGCACCTATATTTGAAATGCCTATCGGCAACCATATCTGGAATGCCTATCGGCACCTATATTTGAAATGCCTATCGGCTTCTATATCTGAAATGCTATCGGCACCTATTTTTAAAATGCCTATCGGCAACTATATCTGAAATGCCTATCGGCACCTATATCTGAAATGCCTATTGACACCTATATCTGAAATGCCTATCGACACCTATATCTGAAATGCCTATCGACACATATATCTGAAATGCCTATCGACACCTATATCTGAAATGCCTATCGACACCTATATCTGAAATGCCTATCGACACCTATATCTGAAATGCCTATCGACACCTATTTTTGAAATGCCTATCGGAAACTACATCTGAAATGCCTATCAGCACCTATATTTGAAATGCCTATCGGCAACCATATCTGGAATGCCTATCGGCACCTATATTTGAAATGCCTATCGGCTTCTATATCTGAAATGCCTATCGGCACCTATTTTTAAAATGCTAATCGGCAACTATATCTGAAATGCCTATTGGCACCTATATCTGAAATGCCTATCGACACCTATATCTGAAATGCCTATCGACACCTATATCTGAAATGCCTATCGACACCTATATCTGAAATGCCTATCGACACCTATATCTGAAATGCCTATCGACACCTATATCTGAAATGCCTTTCGACACCTATATCTGAAATGCCTATCGACACCTATTTTTGAAATGCCTATCGGAAACTACATCTGAAATGCCTATCAGCACCTATATTTGAAATGCCTATCGGCAACCATATCTGGAATGCCTATCGGCACCTATATTTGAAATGCCTATCGGCTTCTATATCTGAAATGCCTATCGGCACCTATTTTTAAAATGCCAATCGGCAACTATATCTGAAATGCCTATCGGCACCTATATCTGAAATGCCTATCGACACCTATATCTGAAATGCCTATCGACACCTATATCTGAAATGCCTATCGACACCTATATCTGAAATGCCTATCGTCACTTATATCTGAAATGCCTATCGACACCTATATCTGAAATGCCTATCGACACCTATATCTGAAAGGCCTATCGACACCTATATCTGAAATGCCTATCGACACCTATATCTGAAATGCCTATCGACACCTATTTTTGAAATGCCTATCGGAAACTACATCTGAAATGCCTATCAGCACCTATATTTGAAATGCTTATCGGCAACCATATCTGGAATGCCTATCGGCACCTATATTTGAAATGCCTATCGGCTTCTATATCTGAAATGCCTGTCGGCACCTATTTTTAAAATGCCAATCGGCAACTATATCTGAAATGCCTATCGGCACCTATATCTGAAATGCCTATCGACACCTATATCTGAAATGCCTATCGACACCTATATCTGAAATGCCTATCGACACCTATATCTGAAATGCCTCTCGACACCTATATCTGAAATGCCTATCGACACCTATATCTGAAATGCCTATCGACACCTATATCTGAAATGCCTATCGACACCTATTTTTGAAATGCCTATCGGAAACTACATCTGAAATTCCTATCAGCACCTAAATTTGAAATGCCTATCGGCAACCATATCTGGAATGCCTATCGGCACCTATATTTGAAATGCCTATCGGCTTCTATATCTGAAATGCCTATCGGCACCTATTTTTAAAATGCCAATCGGCAACTATATCTGAAATGCCTATCGGCACCTATATCTTAAATGCCTATCGACTCCTATATCTGAAATGCCTATCGACACCTATATCTGAAATGCCTATCGACACCTATATCTGAAATGCCTATCGACACCTATATCTGAAATGCCTATCGACACCTATATCTGAAATGCCTATCGACACCTATATCTGAAATGCCTATCGACACCTATTTTTGAAATGCCTATCGGAAACTACATCTGAAATGCCTATCAGCACCTATATTTGAAATGCCTATCGGCAACCATATCTGGAATGCCTATCGGCACCTATATTTGAAATGCTTATCGGCTTCTATATCTGAAATGCCTATCGGCACCTATTTTTAAAATGCCATTTGGCAACTATATCTGAAATGCCTATCGGCACCTATATCTGAAATGCCTATCGACACCTATATCTGAAATGCCTATCGACACCTATATCTGAAATGCCTATCGACACCTATATCTGAAATGCCTATCGACACCTATATCTGAAATGCCTATCGACACCTATATCTGAAATGCCTATCGACACCTATATCTGAAATGCCTATCGACACCTATATCTGAAATGCCTATCGACACCTATATCTGAAATGCCTATCGACCCCTATATCTGAAATGCCTATCGACACCTATTTTTGAAATGCCTATCGGAAACTACATCTGAAATGCCTATCAGCACCTATATTTGAAATGCCTATTGGCAACCATATCTGGAATGCCTATCGGCACCTATATTTGAAATGCCTATCGGCTTCTATATCTGAAATGCCAATCGGCACCTATTTTTAAAATGCCAATCGGCAACTATATCTGAAATGCCTATCGGCACTTATATCTGAAATGCCTATCGACACCTATATCTGAAATGCCTATCGAGACCTATATCTGAAATGCCTATCGACACCTATATCTGAAATGCCTATCGACACCTATATCTGAAATGCCTATCGACACCTATATCTGAAATCCCTATCGACACCTATATCTGAAATGCCTATCGACACCTATATCTGAAATGCCTATCGACACCTATATCTGAAATGCCTATCGTCACCTATATCTGAAATGCCTATCGACACCTATATCTGAAATGCCTATCGACACCTATATCTGAAATGCCTATCGACACCTATATCTGAAATGCCTATCGACACCTATATCTGAAATGCCTATCGACACCTATTTTTGAAATGCATATCGGAAACTACATCTGAAATGCCTATCAGCACCTATATTTGAAATGCCTATCGGCAACCATATCTGGAATGCCTATTGTAACCTATATTTGAAATGCCTATCGACTTCTATATCTAAAATGCCTATCGGCACCTATTTTTAAAATGCCAATCGGCAACTATATCTGAAATGCCTATCTGCACCTATATCTGAAATGCCTATCGACACCTATATCTGAAATGCCTATCGACACCTATATCTGAAATGCCTATCGACACCTATATCTGAAATGCCTATCGACACCTATATCTGAAATGCCAATCGACACCTATTTTTGAAATGCCTATCGGAAACTACATCTGAAATGCCTATCAGCACCTAAATTTGAAATGCCTATCGGCAACCATATCTGGAATGCCTATCGGCACCTATATTTGAAATGCCTATCGGCTTCTATATCTGAAATGCCTATCGGCACCTATTTTTAAAATGCCAATCGGCAACTATATCTGAAATGCCTATCGGCACCTATATCTGAAATGCCTATCGACTCCTATATCTGAAATGCCTATCGACACCTATATCTGAAATGCCTATCGACACCTATATCTGAAATGCCTATTGACACCTATATCTGAAATGCCTATCGACACCTATATCTGAAATGCCTATCGACACCTATATCTGAAATGCCTATCGACACCTATTTTTGAAATGCCTATCGGAAACTACATCTGAAATGCCTATCGGCTTCTATATCTGAAATGCCTATCGGCACCTATTTTTAAAATGCCATTTGGCAACTATATCTGAAATGCCTATCGGCACCTATATCTGAAATGCCTATCGACACCTATATCTGAAATGCCTATCGACACCTATATCTGAAATGCCTATCGACACCTATATCTGAAATGCCTATCGACACCTATATCTGAAATGCCTATCGACACCTATATCTGAAATGCCTATCGACACCTATATCTGAAATGCCTATCGACACCTATATCTGAAATGCCTATCGACACCTATATCTGAAATGCCTATCGACACCTATTTTTGAAATGCCTATCGGAAACTACATCTGAAATGCCTATCAGCACCTATATTTGAAATGCCTATCGGCAACCATATCTGGAATGCCTATCGGCACCTATATTTGAAATGCCTATCGGCTTCTATATCTGAAATGCCTATCGGCACCTATTTTTAAAATGCCAATCGGCAACTATATCTGAAATGCCTATCGGCACCTATATCTGAAATGCCTATCGACACCTATATCTGAAATGCCTATCGACACCTATATCTGAAATGCCTATCGACACCTATATCTGAAATGCCTATCGACACCTATATCTGAAATGCCTATCGACACCTATATCTGAAATGCCTATCGACACCTATATCTGAAATGCCTATCGACACCTATTTTTGAAATGCCTATCAGCACCTATATTTGAAATGCCTATTGGCAACCATATCTGGAATGCCTATCGGCACCTATATTTGAAATGCCAATCGGCTTCTATATCTGAAATGCCTATCGGCACCTATTTTTAAAATGCCAATCGGCAACTATATCTGAAATGCCTATCGGCACTTATATCTGAAATGCCTATCGACACCTATATCTGAAATGCCTATTGACACCTATATCTGAAATGCCTATCGACACCTATATCTGAAATGCCTATCGACACCTATATCTGAAATGCCTATCGACACCTATATCTGAAATGCCTATCGACACCTATATCTGAAATGCCTATCGACACCTATATCTGAAATGCCTATCGACACCTATATCTGAAATGCCTATCGACACCTATTTTTGAAATGCCTATCGGAAACTACATCTGAAATGCCTATCAGCACCTATATTTGAAATGCCTATCGGCAACCATATCTGGAATGCCTATCGGCACCTATATTTGAAATGCCTATCGGCTTCTATATCTGAAATGCCTATCGGCACCTATTTTTAAAATGCCAATCGGCAACTATATCTGAAATGCCTATCGGCACCTATATCTGAAATGCCTATCGACACCTATATCTGAAATGCCTATCGACACCTATATCTGAAATGCCTATCGACACCTATATCTGAAATGCCTATCGACACCTATTTTTGAAATGCCTATCGGAAACTACATCTGAAATGCCTATCAGCACCTATATTTGAAATGCTTATCGGAAACCATATCTGGAATGCCTATCGGCACCTATATTTGAAATGCCTATCGGCTTCTATATCTGAAATGCCTATCGGCACCTATTTTTAAAATGCCAATCGGCAACTATATCTGAAATGCCTATCGGCACCTATATCTGAAATGCCTATCGACACCTATAGCTGAAATGCCTATCGACACCTATATCTGAAATGCCTATCGACACCTATATCTGAAATGCTTCTCGACACCTATATCTGAAATGCCTATCGACACCTACATCTGAAATGCCTATCGACACCTATATCTGAAATGCCTATCGACACCTATATCTGAAATGCCTATCGACACCTATTTTTGAAATGCCTATCGGAAACTACATCTGAAATGCCTATCAGCACCTATATTTGAAATGCCTATCGGCAACCATATCTGGAATGCCTATCGGCACCTATATTTGAAATGCCTATCGGCTTCTATATCTGAAATGCCTATCGGCACCTATTTTTAAAATGCCAATCGGCAACTATATCTGAAATGCCTATCGGCACCTATATCTGAAATGCCTAACGACACCTATATCTGAAATGCCTATCGACACCTATATCTGAAATGCCTATCGACACCTATATCTGAAATGCCTATCGACACCTATTTTTGAAATGCCTATCGGAAACTACATCTGAAATGCCTATCAGCACCTATATTTGAAATGCCTATCGGCAACCATATCTGGAATGCCTATCGGCACCTATATTTGAAATGCCTATCGGCTTCTATATCTGAAATGCCTATCGGCACCTATTTTTAAAATGCCAATCGGCAAATATATCTGAAATGCCTATCGGCACCTATATCTGAAATGCCTATCGACACCTATATCTGAAATGCTTATCGACACCTATATCTGAAATGCCTATCGACACCTATATCTGAAATGCCTATCGACACCTATATCTGAAATGCCTATCGACACCTATTTTTGAAATGCCTATCGGAAACTACATCTGAAATGCCTATCAGCACCTAAATTTGAAATGCCTATCGGCAACCATATCTGGAATGCCTATCGGCACCTATATTTGAAATGCCTATCGGCATCTATATCTGAAATGCCTATCGGCACCTATTTTTAAAATGCCAATCGGCAACTATATCTGAAATGCCTATCGGCACTTATATCTGAAATGCCTATCGACACCTATATCTGAAATGCCTATCGACACCTATATCTGAAATGCCTATCGACACCTATATCTGAAATGCCTATCGACACCTATATCTGAAATGCCTATCGACACCTATATCTGAAATGCCTATCGACACCTATATCTGAAATGCCTATCGACACCTATATCTGAAATGCCTATCGACACCTATTTTTGAAATGCCTATCGGAAACTACATCAGAAATGCCTATCAGCACCTATATTTGAAATGCCTATCGGCAACCATATCTGGAATGCCTATCGGCACCTATATTTGAAATGCCTATCGGCTTCTATATCTGAAATGCCTATCGGCATCTATTTTTAAAATGCCAATCGGCAACTATATCTGAAATGCCTATCGGCACCTATATCTGAAATGCCTATCGACACCTATATCTGAAATGCCTATCGACACCTATATCTGAAATGTTTATCGACACCTATATCTGAAATGCCTATCGACACCTATATCTAAAATGCCTATCGACACCTATATCTGAAATGCCTATCGACACCTATATCTGAAATGCCTATCGACACCTATATCTGAAATGCCTATCGACACCTATTTTTGAAATGCCTATCGAAAACTACATCTGAAATGCCTATCAGCACCTATATTTGAAATGCCTATCGGCAACCATATCTGGAATGCCTATCTGCACCTATATTTGAAATGCCTATGGGCTTCTATATCTGAAATGCCTATCGGCACCTATTTTTAAAATGCCAATCGGCAACTATATCTAAAATGCCTATCGGCACCTATATCTGAAATGCCTATCGACACCTATATCTGAAATGCCTATCGACACCTATATCTGAAATGCCTATCGACACCTATATCTGAAATGCCTATCGACACCTATATCTGAAATGCCTATCGACACCTATATCTGAAATGCCTATCGACACCTATATCTGAAATGCCTATCGACACCTATATCTGAAATGCCTATCGACACCTATTTTTGAAATGCCTATCGGAAACTACATCTGAAATGCCTATCAGCACCTATATTTGAAATGCCTATCGGCAACCATATCTGGAATGCCGATCGGCACCTATATTTGAAATGCCTATCGGCTTCTATATCTGAAATGCCTATTGGCACCTATTTTTAAAATGCCAATCGGCAACTATATCTGAAATGCCTATTGGCACCTATATCTGAAATGCCTATCGACACCTATATCTGAAATGCCTATCGACACCTATATCTGAAATGCCTATCGACACCTATATCTGAAATGCCTATCGACACCTATATCTGAAATGCCTATCGACACCTATATCTGAAATGCCTATCGACACCTATATCTGAAATGCCTATCGACACCTATATCTGAAATGCCTATCGACACCTATTTTTGAAATGCCTATCGGAAACTACATCTGAAATGCCTATCAGCACCTATATTTGAAATGCCTATCGGCAACCATATCTGGAATGCCTATCGGCACCTATATTTGAAATGCCTATCGGCTTCTATATCTGACATGCCTATCGGCACCTATTTTTAAAATGCCAATCGGCAACTATATCTGAAATGCCTATCGGCACCTATATCTGAAATGCCTATCGACACCTATATCTGAAATGCCTATCGACACCTATATCTGAAATGCCTATCGACACCTATATCTGAAATGCCTATCGACACCTATATCTGAAATGCCTATCGACACCTATATCTGAAATGCCTATCGACACCTATATCTGAAATGCCTATCGACACCTATATCTGAAATGCCTATCGACACCTATTTTTGAAATGCCTATCGGAAACTACATCTGAAATGCCTATCAGCACCTATATTTGAAATGCCTATCGGCAACCATATCTGGAATGCCTATCGGCACCTATATTTGAAATGCCTATCGGCTTCTATATCTGAAATGCCTATCGGCACCTATTTTTAAAATGCCAATCGGCAACTATATCTGAAATGCCTATCGGCACCTATATCTGAAATGCCTATCGACACCTATATCTGAAATGCCTATCGACACCTATATCTGAAATGCCTATCGACACCTATATCTGAAATGCCTATCGACACCTATATCTGAAATGCCTATCGACACTTATATCTGAAATGCCTATCGACACCTATATCTGAAATGCCTATCGACACCTATATCTGAAATGCCTATCGACACCTATTTCTGAAATGCCTATCGACACCTATTTTTGAAATGCCTATCGGAAACTACATCTGAAATGCCTATCAGTACCTGTATTTGAAATGCCTATCGGCAACCATATCTGGAATGCCTATCGGCACCTATATTTAAAATGCCTATCGGCTTCTATATCTGAAATGCCTATCGGCACCTATTTTTAAAATGCCAATCGGCAACTATATCTGAAATTCCTATCGGCACCTATATCTGAAATGCCTATCGACACCTATATCTGAAATGCCTATCGACACCTATATCTGAAATGCCTATCGACACCTATATCTGAAATGCCTATCGACACCTATATCTGAAATGCCTATCGACACCTATATCTGAAATGCCTATCGACACCTATATCTGAAATGCCTATCGACACCTATTTTTGAAATGCCTATCGGAAACTACATCTGAAATGCCTATCAGCACCTATATTTGAAATGCCTATTGGCAACCATATCTGGAATGCCTATCGGCAACTATATTTGAAATGCCTATCGGCTTCTATATCTGAAATGCCTATTGGCACCTATTTTTAAAATGCCAATCGGCAACTATATCTGAAATGCCTATCGGCACTTATATCTGAAATGCCTATCGACACCTATATCTGAAATGCCTATCGACACCTATATCTAAAATGCCTATCGACACCTATATCTGAAATGCCTATCGACACCTATATCTGAAATGCCTATCGACAACTATATCTGAAATGCTTATCGACACCTATATCTGAAATGCCTATCGACACCTATATCTGAAATGCCTCTCGACACCTATTTTTGAAATGCCTATCGGAAACTACATCTGAAATGCCTATCAGCACCTATATTTGAAATGCCTATCGGCAACCATATCTGGAATGCCTATCGGCACGTATATTTGAAATGAATATCGGCTTCTATATCTGAAATGCCTATCGGCACCTATTTTTAAAATGCCTATCGGAAACTACATCTGAAATGCCTATCAGCACCTATATTTGAAATGCCTATCGGCAACCATATCTGGAATGCCAATCGGCACGTATATTTGAAATGCCTATCGTCACCTATATCTGAAATGCCTATCGACACCTATATCTGAAATGCCTATCGACACCTATATCTGAAATGCCTATCGACACCTATATCTGAAATGCCTATCGACACCTATATCTGAAATGCCTATCGACACCTATTTTTGAAATGCCTATCGGAAACTACATCTGAAAAGCCTATCAGCACCTATATTTGAAATGCCTATCGGCAACCATATCTGGAATGCCTATCGGCACCTATATTTTAAATGCCTATCGGCTTCTATATCTGAAATGCCTATCGGCACCTATTTTTAAAATGCCAATCGGCAACTATATCTGAAATGCCTATCGGCACCTATATCTGAAATGCCTATCGACACCTATATCTGAAATGCCTATCGACACCCATATCTGAAATGCCTATCGACACCTATATCTCAAATGCCTTTCGACACCTATATCTGAAATGCCTATCGACACCTATATCTGAAATGCCTATCGACACCTATATCTGAAATGCCTATCGACACCTATATCTGAAATGCCTATCGACACCTATTTTTGAAATGCCTATCGGAAACTACATCTGAAATGCCTATCAGCACCTATATTTGAAATGCCTATTGGCAACCATATCTGGAATGCCTATCGGCACCTATATTTGAAATGCCTATCGGCTTCTATATCTGAAATGCCTATTGGCACCTATTTTTAAAATGCCAATCGGCAACTATATCTGAAATGCCTATCGGCACTTATATCTGAAATGCCTATCGACACCTATATCTGAAATGCCTATCGACACCTATATCTGAAATGCCTATCGACACCTATATCTGAAATGCCTATCGACACCTATATCTGAAATGCCTATCGACACCTATATCTGAAATGCCTATCGACACCTATATCTGAAATGCCTATCGACACCTATATCTGAAATGCCTATCGACACCTATTTTTGAAATGCCTATCGGAAACTACATCTGAAATGCCTATCAGCACCTATATTTGAAATGCCTATCGGCAACCATATCTGGAATGCCTATCGGCACCTATATTTGAAATGTTTATCGGCTTCTATATCTGAAATGCCTATCGGCACCTATTTTTAAAATGCCAATCGGCAACTATATCTGAAATGCCTATCGGCACCTATATCTGAAATGCCTATCGAATCCTATATCTGAAATGCCTATCGACACCTATATCTGAAATGCCTATCGACACCTATATCTGAAATGCCTATCGTCACCTATATCTGAAATGCCTATCGACACCTATATCTAAAATGCCTATCGACACCTATATCTGAAATGCCTATCGACACCTATATCTGAAATGCCTATCGACACCTATATCTGAAATGCCTATCGACACCTATTTTTGAAATGCCTATCGGAAACTACATCTGAAATGCCTATCTGCACCTATATTTGAAATGCTTATCGGCAACCATATCTGGAATGCCTATCGGCACCTATATTTGAAATGCCTATCGGCTTCTATATCTGAAATGCCTATCGGCACCTATTTTTAAAATGCCAATCGGCAACTATATCTGAAATGCCTATCGGCACCTATATCTGAAATGCCTATCGACACCTATATCTGAAATGCCTATCGACACCTATATCTGAAATGCCTATCGACACCTATATCTGAAATGCCTATCGTCACCTATATCTGAAATGCCTATCGACACCTATATCTGAAATGCCTATCGACACCTATATCTGAAAGGCCTATCGACACCTATATCTGAAATGCCTATCGACACCTATATCTGAAATGCCTATCGACACCTATTTTTGAAATGCCTATCGGAAACTACATCTGAAATGCCTATCAGCACCTATATTTGAAATGCTTATCGGCAACCATATCTGGAAAGCCTATCGGCACCTATATTTGAAATGCCTATCGGCTTCTATATCTGAAATGCCTGTCGGCACCTATTTTTAAAATGCCAATCGGCAACTATATCTGAAATGCCTATCGGCACCTATATCTGAAATGCCTATCGACACCTATATCTGAAATGCCTATCGACACCTATATCTGAAATGCCTATCGACACCTATATCTGAAATGCCTCTCGACACCTATATCTGAAATGCCTATCGACACCTATATCTGAAATGCCTATCGACACCTATTTTTGAAATGCCTATCGGAAACTACATCTGAAATTCCTATCAGCACCTAAATTTGAAATGCCTATCGGCAACCATATCTGGAATGCCTATCGGCACCTATATTTGAAATGCCTATCGGCTTCTATATCTGAAATGCCTATCGGCACCTATTTTTAAAATGCCAATCGGCAACTATATCTGAAATGCCTATCGGCACCTATATCTTAAATGCCTATCGACTCCTATATCTGAAATGCCTATCGACACCTATATCTGAAATGCCTATCGACACCTATATCTGAAATGCCTATCGACACCTATATCTGAAATGCCTATCGACACCTATATCTGAAATGCCTATCGACACCTATATCTGAAATGCCTATCGACACCTATTTTTGAAATGCCTATCGGAAACTACATCTGAAATGCCTATCAGCACCTATATTTGAAATGCCTATCGGCAACCATATCTGGAATGCCTATCGGCACCTATATTTGAAATGCTTATCGGCTTCTATATCTGAAATGCCTATCGGCACCTATTTTTAAAATGCCATTTGGCAACTATATCTGAAATGCCTATCGGCACCTATATCTGAAATGCCTATCGACACCTATATCTGAAATGCCTATCGACACCTATATCTGAAATGCCTATCGACACCTATATCTGAAATGCCTATCGACACCTATATCTGAAATGCCTATCGACACCTATATCTGAAATGCCTATCGACACCTATATCTGAAATGCCTATCGACACCTATATCTGAAATGCCTATCGACACCTATATCTGAAATGCCTATCGACCCCTATATCTGAAATGCCTATCGACACCTATTTTTGAAATGCCTATCGGAAACTACATCTGAAATGCCTATCAGCACCTATATTTGAAATGCCTATTGGCAACCATATCTGGAATGCCTATCGGCACATATATTTGAAATGCCTATCGGCTTCTATATCTGAAATGCCAATCGGCACCTATTTTTAAAATGCCAATCGGCAACTATATCTGAAATGCCTATCGGCACTTATATCTGAAATGCCTATCGACACCTATATCTGAAATGCCTATCGACACCTATATCTGAAATGCCTATCGACACCTATATCTGAAATGCCTATCGACACCTATATCTGAAATGCCTATCGACACCTATATCTGAAATCCCTATCGACACCTATATCTGAAATGCCTATCGACACCTATATCTGAAATGCCTATCGACACCTATATCTGAAATGCCTATCGTCACCTATATCTGAAATGCCTATCGACACCTATATCTGAAATGCCTATCGACACCTATATCTGAAATGCCTATCGACACCTATATCTGAAATGCCTATCGACACCTATATCTGAAATGCCTATCGACACCTATTTTTGAAATGCATATCGGAAACTACATCTGAAATGCCTATCAGCACCTATATTTGAAATGCTTATCGGCAACCATATCTGGAATGCCTATCGGCACCTATATTTGAAATGCCTATCGGCTTCTATATCTGAAATGCCTATCGGCACCTATTTTTAAAATGCCAATCGGCAACTATATCTGAAATGCCTATCGGCACCTATATCTGAAATGCCTATTGACACCTATATCTGAAATGCCTATCGACACCTATATCTGAAATGCCTATCGACACCTTTATCTGAAATGCCTCTCGACACCTATATCTGAAATGCCTATCGACACCTATATCTGAAATGCCTATCGACACCTATATCTGAAATGCCTATCGACACCTATATCTGAAATGCCTATCGAAACCTATTTTTGAAATGCCTATCGGAAACTACATCTGAAATGCCTATCAGCACCTATATTTGAAATGCCTATCGGCAACCATATCTGGAATGCCTATTGTAACCTATATTTGAAATGCCTATCGACTACTATATCTAAAATGCCTATCGGCACCTATTTTTAAAATGCCAATCGGCAACTATATCTGAAATGCCTATCTGCACCTATATCTGAAATGCCTATCGACACCTATATCTGAAATGCCTATCGACACCTATATCTGAAATGCCTATCGACACCTATATCTGAAATGCCTATCGACACCTATATCTGAAATGCCAATCGACACCTATTTTTGAAATGCCTATCGGAAACTACATCTGAAATGCCTATCAGCACCTAAATTTGAAATGCCTATCGGCAACCATATCTGGAATGCCTATCGGCACCTATATTTGAAATGCCTATCGGCTTCTATATCTGAAATGCCTATCGGCACCTATTTTTAAAATGCCAATCGGCAACTATATCTGAAATGCCTATCGGCACCTATATCTGAAATGCCTATCGACTCCTATATCTGAAATGCCTATCGACACCTATATCTGAAATGCCTATCGACACCTATATCTGAAATGCCTATTGACACCTATATCTGAAATGCCTATCGACACCTATATCTGAAATGCCTATCGACACCTATATCTGAAATGCCTATCGACACCTATTTTTGAAATGCCTATCGGAAACTACATCTGAAATGCCTATCGGCTTCTATATCTGAAATGCCTATCGGCACCTATTTTTAAAATGCCATTTGGCAACTATATCTGAAATGCCTATCGGCACCTATATCTGAAATGCCTATCGACACCTATATCTGAAATGCCTATCGACACCTATATCTGAAATGCCTATCGACACCTATATCTGAAATGCCTATCGACACCTATATCTGAAATGCCTATCGACACCTATATCTGAAATGCCTATCGACACCTATATCTGAAATGCCTATCGACACCTATATCTGAAATGCCTATCGACACCTATATCTGAAATGCCTATCGACACCTATTTTTGAAATGCCTATCGGAAACTACATCTGAAATGCCTATCAGCACCTATATTTGAAATGCCTATCGGCAACCATATCTGGAATGCCTATCGGCACCTATATTTGAAATGCCTATCGGCTTCTATATCTGAAATGCCTATCGGCACCTATTTTTAAAATGCCAATCGGCAACTATATCTGAAATGCCTATCGGCACCTATATCTGAAATGCCTATCGACACCTATATCTGAAATGCCTATCGACACCTATATCTGAAATGCCTATCGACACCTATATCTGAAATGCCTATCGACACCTATATCTGAAATGCCTATCGACACCTATATCTGAAATGCCTATCGACACCTATATCTGAAATGCCTATCGACACCTATTTTTGAAATGCCTATCAGCACCTATATTTGAAATGCCTATTGGCAACCATATCTGGAATGCCTATCGGCACCTATATTTGAAATGCCAATCGGCTTCTATATCTGAAATGCCTATCGGCACCTATTTTTAAAATGCCAATCGGCAACTATATCTGAAATGCCTATCGGCACTTATATCTGAAATGCCTATCGACACCTATATCTGAAATGCCTATTGACACCTATATCTGAAATGCCTATCGACACCTATATCTGAAATGCCTATCGACACCTATATCTGAAATGCCTATCGACACCTATATCTGAAATGCCTATCGACACCTATATCTGAAATGCCTATCGACACCTATATCTGAAATGCCTATCGACACCTATATCTGAAATGCCTATCGACACCTATTTTTGAAATGCCTATCGGAAACTACATCTGAAATGCCTATCAGCACCTATATTTGAAATGCCTATCGGCAACCATATCTGGAATGCCTATCGGCACCTATATTTGAAATGCCTATCGGCTTCTATATCTGAAATGCCTATCGGCACCTATTTTTAAAATGCCAATCGGCAACTATATCTGAAATGCCTATCGGCACCTATATCTGAAATGCCTATCGACACCTATATCTGAAATGCCTATCGACACCTATATCTGAAATGCCTATCGACACCTAAATCTGAAATGCCTATCGTCACCTATATCTGAAATGCCTATCGACACCTATATCTGAAATGCCTATCGACACCTATATCTGAAATGCCTATCGACACCTATATCTGAAATGCCTATCGACACCTATATCTGAAATGCCTATCGACACCTATTTTTGAAATGCCTATCGGAAACTACATCTGAAATGCCTATCAGCACCTATATTTGAAATGCTTATCGGAAACCATATCTGGAATGCCTATCGGCACCTATATTTGAAATGCCTATCGGCTTCTATATCTGAAATGCCTATCGGCACCTATTTTTAAAATGCCAATCGGCAACTATATCTGAAATGCCTATCGGCACCTATATCTGAAATGCCTATCGACACCTATATCTGAAATGCCTATCGACACCTATATCTGAAATGCCTATCGACACCTATATCTGAAATGCTTCTCGACACCTATATCTGAAATGCCTATCGACACCTACATCTGAAATGCCTATCGACACCTATATCTGAAATGCCTATCGACACCTATATCTGAAATGCCTATCGACACCTATTTTTGAAATGCCTATCGGAAACTACATCTGAAATGCCTATCAGCACCTATATTTGAAATGCCTATCGGCAACCATATCTGGAATGCCTATCGGCACCTATATTTGAAATGCCTATCGGCTTCTATATCTGAAATGCCTATCGGCACCTATTTTTAAAATGCCAATCGGCAACTATATCTGAAATGCCTATCGGCACCTATATCTGAAATGCCTATCGACACCTATATCTGAAATGCTTCTCGACACCTATATCTGAAATGCCTATCGACACCTACATCTGAAATGCCTATCGACACCTATATCTGAAATGCCTATCGACACCTATATCTGAAATGCCTATCGACACCTATTTTTGAAATGCCTATCGGAAACTACATCTGAAATGCCTATCAGCACCTATATTTGAAATGCCTATCGGCAACCATATCTGGAATGCCTATCGGCACCTATATTTGAAATGCCTATCGGCTTCTATATCTGAAATGCCTATCGGCACCTATTTTTAAAATGCCAATCGGCAACTATATCTGAAATGCCTATCGGCACCTATATCTGAAATGCCTATTGACACCTATATCTGAAATGCCTATCGACACCTATATCTGAAATGCCTATCGACACCTTTATCTGAAATGCCTCTCGACACCTATATCTGAAATGCCTATCGACACCTATATCTGAAATGCCTATCGACACCTATATCTGAAATGCCTATCGACACCTATATCTGAAATGCCTATCGAAACCTATTTTTGAAATGCCTATCGGAAACTACATCTGAAATGCCTATCAGCACCTATATTTGAAATGCCTATCGGCAACCATATCTGGAATGCCTATTGTAACCTATATTTGAAATGCCTATCGACTACTATATCTAAAATGCCTATCGGCACCTATTTTTAAAATGCCAATCGGCAACTATATCTGAAATGCCTATCTGCACCTATATCTGAAATGCCTATCGACACCTATATCTGAAATGCCTATCGACACCTATATCTGAAATGCCTATCGACACCTATATCTGAAATGCCTATCGACACCTATATCTGAAATGCCAATCGACACCTATTTTTGAAATGCCTATCGGAAACTACATCTGAAATGCCTATCAGCACCTAAATTTGAAATGCCTATCGGCAACCATATCTGGAATGCCTATCGGCACCTATATTTGAAATGCCTATCGGCTTCTATATCTGAAATGCCTATCGGCACCTATTTTTAAAATGCCAATCGGCAACTATATCTGAAATGCCTATCGGCACCTATATCTGAAATGCCTATCGACTCCTATATCTGAAATGCCTATCGACACCTATATCTGAAATGCCTATCGACACCTATATCTGAAATGCCTATTGACACCTATATCTGAAATGCCTATCGACACCTATATCTGAAATGCCTATCGACACCTATATCTGAAATGCCTATCGACACCTATTTTTGAAATGCCTATCGGAAACTACATCTGAAATGCCTATCGGCTTCTATATCTGAAATGCCTATCGGCACCTATTTTTAAAATGCCATTTGGCAACTATATCTGAAATGCCTATCGGCACCTATATCTGAAATGCCTATCGACACCTATATCTGAAATGCCTATCGACACCTATATCTGAAATGCCTATCGACACCTATATCTGAAATGCCTATCGACACCTATATCTGAAATGCCTATCGACACCTATATCTGAAATGCCTATCGACACCTATATCTGAAATGCCTATCGACACCTATATCTGAAATGCCTATCGACACCTATATCTGAAATGCCTATCGACACCTATTTTTGAAATGCCTATCGGAAACTACATCTGAAATGCCTATCAGCACCTATATTTGAAATGCCTATCGGCAACCATATCTGGAATGCCTATCGGCACCTATATTTGAAATGCCTATCGGCTTCTATATCTGAAATGCCTATCGGCACCTATTTTTAAAATGCCAATCGGCAACTATATCTGAAATGCCTATCGGCACCTATATCTGAAATGCCTATCGACACCTATATCTGAAATGCCTATCGACACCTATATCTGAAATGCCTATCGACACCTATATCTGAAATGCCTATCGACACCTATATCTGAAATGCCTATCGACACCTATATCTGAAATGCCTATCGACACCTATATCTGAAATGCCTATCGACACCTATTTTTGAAATGCCTATCAGCACCTATATTTGAAATGCCTATTGGCAACCATATCTGGAATGCCTATCGGCACCTATATTTGAAATGCCAATCGGCTTCTATATCTGAAATGCCTATCGGCACCTATTTTTAAAATGCCAATCGGCAACTATATCTGAAATGCCTATCGGCACTTATATCTGAAATGCCTATCGACACCTATATCTGAAATGCCTATTGACACCTATATCTGAAATGCCTATCGACACCTATATCTGAAATGCCTATCGACACCTATATCTGAAATGCCTATCGACACCTATATCTGAAATGCCTATCGACACCTATATCTGAAATGCCTATCGACACCTATATCTGAAATGCCTATCGACACCTATATCTGAAATGCCTATCGACACCTATTTTTGAAATGCCTATCGGAAACTACATCTGAAATGCCTATCAGCACCTATATTTGAAATGCCTATCGGCAACCATATCTGGAATGCCTATCGGCACCTATATTTGAAATGCCTATCGGCTTCTATATCTGAAATGCCTATCGGCACCTATTTTTAAAATGCCAATCGGCAACTATATCTGAAATGCCTATCGGCACCTATATCTGAAATGCCTATCGACACCTATATCTGAAATGCCTATCGACACCTATATCTGAAATGCCTATCGACACCTAAATCTGAAATGCCTATCGTCACCTATATCTGAAATGCCTATCGACACCTATATCTGAAATGCCTATCGACACCTATATCTGAAATGCCTATCGACACCTATATCTGAAATGCCTATCGACACCTATTTTTGAAATGCCTATCGGAAACTACATCTGAAATGCCTATCAGCACCTATATTTGAAATGCTTATCGGAAACCATATCTGGAATGCCTATCGGCACCTATATTTGAAATGCCTATCGGCTTCTATATCTGAAATGCCTATCGGCACCTATTTTTAAAATGCCAATCGGCAACTATATCTGAAATGCCTATCGGCACCTATATCTGAAATGCCTATCGACACCTATATCTGAAATGCCTATCGACACCTATATCTGAAATGCCTATCGACACCTATATCTGAAATGCTTCTCGACACCTATATCTGAAATGCCTATCGACACCTACATCTGAAATGCCTATCGACACCTATATCTGAAATGCCTATCGACACCTATATCTGAAATGCCTATCGACACCTATTTTTGAAATGCCTATCGGAAACTACATCTGAAATGCCTATCAGCACCTATATTTGAAATGCCTATCGGCAACCATATCTGGAATGCCTATCGGCACCTATATTTGAAATGCCTATCGGCTTCTATATCTGAAATGCCTATCGGCACCTATTTTTAAAATGCCAATCGGCAACTATATCTGAAATGCCTATCGGCACCTATATCTGAAATGCCTATCGACACCTATATCTGAAATGCCTATCGACACCTATATCTGAAATGCCTATCGACACCTATATCTGAAATGCCTATCGACACCTATTTTTGAAATGCCTATCGGAAACTACATCTGAAATGCCTATCAGCACCTATATTTGAAATGCCTATCGGCAACCATATCTGGAATGCCTATCGGCACCTATATTTGAAATGCCTATCGGCTTCTATATCTGAAATGCCTATCGGCACCTATTTTTAAAATGCCAATCGGCAAATATATCTGAAATGCCTATCGGCACCTATATCTGAAATGCCTATCGACACCTATATCTGAAATGCTTATCGACACCTATATCTGAAATGCCTATCGACACCTATATCTGAAATGCCTATCGACACCTATATCTGAAATGCCTATCGACACCTATTTTTGAAATGCCTATCGGAAACTACATCTGAAATGCCTATCAGCACCTAAATTTGAAATGCCTATCGGCAACCATATCTGGAATGCCTATCGGCACCTATATTTGAAATGCCTATCGGCTTCTATATCTGAAATGCCTATCGGCACCTATTTTTAAAATGCCAATCGGCAACTATATCTGAAATGCCTATCGGCACTTATATCTGAAATGCCTATCGACACCTATATCTGAAATGCCTATCGACACCTATATCTGAAATGCCTATCGACACCTATATCTGAAATGCCTATCGACACCTATATCTGAAATGCCTATCGACACCTATATCTGAAATGCCTATCGACACCTATATCTGAAATGCCTATCGACACCTATATCTGAAATGCCTATCGACACCTATTTTTAAAATGCCTATCGGAAACTACATCAGAAATGCCTATCAGCACCTATATTTGAAATGCCTAACGGCAACCATATCTGGAATGCCTATCGGCACCTATATTTGAAATGCCTATCGGCTTCTATATCTGAAATGCCTATCGGCATCTATTTTTAAAATGCCAATCGGCAACTATATCTGAAATGCCTATCGGCACCTATATCTGAAATGCCTATCGACACCTATATCTGAAATGCCTATCGACACCTATATCTGAAATGTTTATCGACACCTATATCTGAAATGCCTATCGACACCTATATCTAAAATGCCTATCGACACCTATATCTGAAATGCCTATCGACACCTATATCTGAAATGCCTATCGACACCTATATCTGAAATGCCTATCGACACCTATTTTTGAAATGCCTATCGAAAACTACATCTGAAATGCCTATCAGCACCTATATTTGAAATGCCTATCGGCAACCATATCTGGAATGCCTATCGGCACCTATATTTGAAATGCCTATGGGCTTCTATATCTGAAATGCCTATCGGCACCTATTTTTAAAATGCCAATCGGCAACTATATCTAAAATGCCTATCGGCACCTATATCTGAAATGCCTATCGACACCTATATCTGAAATGCCTATCGACACCTATATCTGAAATGCCTATCGACACCTATATCTGAAATGCCTATCGACACCTATATCTGAAATGCCTATCGACACCTATATCTTAAATGCCTATCGACACCTATATCTGAAATGCCTATCGACACCTATATCTGAAATGCCTATCGACACCTATTTTTGAAATGCCTATCGGAAACTACATCTGAAATGCCTATCAGCACCTATATTTGAAATGCCTATCGGCAACCATATCTGGAATGCCGATCGGCACCTATATTTGAAATGCCTATCGGCTTCTATATCTGAAATGCCTATTGGCACCTATTTTTAAAATGCCAATCGGCAACTATATCTGAAATGCCTATTGGCACCTATATCTGAAATGCCTATCGACACCTATATCTGAAATGCCTATCGACACCTATATCTGAAATGCCTATCGACACCTATATCTGAAATGCCTATCGACACCTATATCTGAAATGCCTATCGACACCTATATCTGAAATGCCTATCGACACCTATATCTGAAATGCCTATCGACACCTATATCTGAAATGCCTATCGACACCTATTTTTGAAATGCCTATCGGAAACTACATCTGAAATGCCTATCAGCACCTATATTTGAAATGCCTATCGGCAACCATATCTGGAATGCCTATCGGCACCTATATTTGAAATGCCTATCGGCTTCTATATCTGACATGCCTATCGGCACCTATTTTTAAAATGCCAATCGGCAACTATATCTGAAATGCCTATCGGCACCTATATCTGAAATGCCTATCGACACCTATATCTGAAATGCCTATCGACACCTATATCTGAAATGCCTATCGACACCTATATCTGAAATGCCTATCGACACCTATATCTGAAATGCCTATCGACACTTATATCTGAAATGCCTATCGACACCTATATCTGAAATGCCTATCGACACCTATATCTGAAATGCCTATCGACACCTATTTCTGAAATGCCTATCGACACCTATTTTTGAAATGCCTATCGGAAACTACATCTGAAATGCCTATCAGTACCTGTATTTGAAATGCCTATCGGCAACCATATCTGGAATGCCAATCGGCACCTATATTTAAAATGCCTATCGGCTTCTATATCTGAAATGCCTATCGGCACCTATTTTTAAAATGCCAATCGGCAACTAAATCTGAAATTCCTATCGGCACCTATATCTGAAATGCCTATCGACACCTATATCTGAAATGCCTATCGACACCTATATCTGAAATGCCTATCGACACCTATATCTGAAATGCCTATCGACACCTATATCTGAAATGCCTATCGACACCTATATCTGAAATGCCTATCGACACCTATATCTGAAATGCCTATCGACACCTATTTTTGAAATGCCTATCGGAAACTACATCTGAAATGCCTATCAGCACCTATATTTGAAATGCCTATTGGCAACCATATCTGGAATGCCTATCGGCAACTATATTTGAAATGCCTATCGGCTTCTATATCTGAAATGCCTATTGGCACCTATTTTTAAAATGCCAATCGGCAACTATATCTGAAATGCCTATCGGCACTTATATCTGAAATGCCTATCGACACCTATATCTGAAATGCCTATCGACACCTATATCTAAAATGCCTATCGACACCTATATCTGAAATGCCTATCGACACCTATATCTGAAATGCCTATCGACAACTATATCTGAAATGCTTATCGACACCTATATCTGAAATGCCTATCGACACCTATATCTGAAATGCCTCTCGACACCTATTTTTGAAATGCCTATCGGAAACTACATCTGAAATGCCTATCAGCACCTATATTTGAAATGCCTATCGGCAACCATATCTGGAATGCCTATCGGCACGTATATTTGAAATGAATATCGGCTTCTATATCTGAAATGCCTATCGGCACCTATTTTTAAAATGCCTATCGGAAACTACATCTGAAATGCCTATCAGCACCTATATTTGAAATGCCTATCGGCAACCATATCTGGAATGCCAATCGGTACGTATATTTGAAATGCCTATCGTCACCTATATCTGAAATGCCTATCGACACCTATATCTGAAATGCCTATCGACACCTATATCTAAAATGCCTATCGACACCTATATCTGAAATGCCTATCGACACCTATATCTGAAATGCCTATCGACACCTATTTTTGAAATGCCTATCGGAAACTACATCTGAAAAGCCTATCAGCACCTATATTTGAAATGCCTATCGGCAACCATATCTGGAATGCCTATCGGCACCTATATTTTAAATGCCTATCGGCTTCTATATCTGAAATGCCTATCGGCACCTATTTTTAAAATGCCAATCGGCAACTATATCTGAAATGCCTATCGGCACCTATATCTGAAATGCCTATCGACACCTATATCTGAAATGCCAATCGACACCCATATCTGAAATGCCTATCGACACCTATATCTGAAATGCCTATCGACACCTATATCTGAAATGCCTATCGACACCTATATCTGAAATGCCTATCGACACCTATATCTGAAATGCCTATCGACACCTATATCTGAAATGCCTATCGACACCTATATCTGAAATGCCTATCGACACCTATTTTTGAAATGCCTATCGGAAACTACATCTGAAATGCCTATCAGCACCTATATTTGAAATGCCTATTGGCAACCATATCTGGAATGCCTATCGGCAACTATATTTGAAATGCCTATCGGCTTCTATATCTGAAATGCTTATTGGCACCTATTTTTAAAATGCCAATCGGCAACTATATCTGAAATGCCTATCGGCACTTATATCTGAAATGCCTATCGACACCTATATCTGAAATGCCTATCGACACCTATATCTAAAATGCCTATCGACACCTATATCTGAAATGCCTATCGACACCTATATCTGAAATGCCTATCGACAACTATATCTGAAATGCTTATCGACACCTATATCTGAAATGCCTATCGACACCTATATCTGAAATGCCTCTCGACACCTATTTTTGAAATGCCTATCGGAAACTACATCTGAAATGCCTATCAGCACCTATATTTGAAATGCCTATCGGCAACCATATCTGGAATGCCTATCGGCACGTATATTTGAAATGAATATCGGCTTCTATATCTGAAATGCCTATCGGCACCTATTTTTAAAATGCCTATCGGAAACTACATCTGAAATGCCTATCAGCACCTATATTTGAAATGCCTATCGGCAACCATATCTGGAATGCCAATCGGCACGTATATTTGAAATGCCTATCGTCACCTATATCTGAAATGCCTATCGACACCTATATCTGAAATGCCTATCGACACCTATATCTGAAATGCCTATCGACACCTATATCTGAAATGCCTATCGACACCTATATCTGAAATGCCTATCGACACCTATTTTTGAAATGCCTATCGGAAACTACATCTGAAAAGCCTATCAGCACCTATATTTGAAATGCCTATCGGCAACCATATCTGGAATGCCTATCGGCACCTATATTTTAAATGCCTATCGGCTTCTATATCTGAAATGCCTATCGGCACCTATTTTTAAAATGCCAATCGGCAACTATATCTGAAATGCCTATCGGCACCTATATCTGAAATGCCTATCGACACCTATATCTGAAATGCCTATCGACACCCATATCTGAAATGCCTATCGACACCTATATCTGAAATGCCTTTCGACACCTATATCTGAAATGCCTATCGACACCTATATCTGAAATGCCTATCGACACCTATATCTGAAATGCCTATCGACACCTATATCTGAAATGCCTATCGACACCTATTTTTGAAATGCCTATCGGAAACTACATCTGAAATGCCTATCAGCACCTATATTTGAAATGCCTATTGGCAACCATATCTGGAATGCCTATCGGCACCTATATTTGAAATGCCTATCGGCTTCTATATCTGAAATGCCTATTGGCACCTATTTTTAAAATGCCAATCGGCAACTATATCTGAAATGCCTATCGGCACTTATATCTGAAATGCCTATCGACACCTATATCTGAAATGCCTATCGACACCTATATCTGAAATGCCTATCGACACCTATATCTGAAATGCCTATCGACACCTATATCTGAAATGCCTATCGACACCTATATCTGAAATGCCTATCGACACCTATATCTGAAATGCCTATCGACACCTATATCTGAAATGCCTATCGACACCTATTTTTGAAATGCCTATCGGAAACTACATCTGAAATGCCTATCAGCACCTATATTTGAAATGCCTATCGGCAACCATATCTGGAATGCCTATCGGCACCTATATTTGAAATGTTTATCGGCTTCTATATCTGAAATGCCTATCGGCACCTATTTTTAAAATGCCAATCGGCAACTATATCTGAAATGCCTATCGGCACCTATATCTGAAATGCCTATCGAATCCTATATCTGAAATGCCTATCGACACCTATATCTGAAATGCCTATCGACACCTATATCTGAAATGCCTATCGTCACCTATATCTGAAATGCCTATCGACACCTATATCTGAAATGCCTATCGACACCTATATCTGAAATGCCTATCGACACCTATATCTGAAATGCCTATCGACACTTATATCTGAAATGCCTATCGACACCTATTTTTGAAATGCCTATCGGAAACTACATCTGAAATGCCTATCTGCACCTATATTTGAAATGCTTATCGGCAACCATATCTGGAATGCCTATCGGCACCTATATTTGAAATGCCTATCGGCTTCTATATCTGAAATGCCTATCGGCACCTATTTTTAAAATGCCAATCGGCAACTATATCTGAAATGCCTATCGGCACCTATATCTGAAATGCCTATCGACACCTATATCTGAAATGCCTATCGACACCTATATCTGAAATGCCTATCGACACCTATATCTGAAATGCCTATCGTCACCTATATCTGAAATGCCTATCGACACCTATATCTGAAATGCCTATCGACACCTATATCTGAAAGGCCTATCGACACCTATATCTGAAATGCCTATCGACACCTATATCTGAAATGCCTATCGACACCTATTTTTGAAATGCCTATCGGAAACTACATCTGAAATGCCTATCAGCACCTATATTTGAAATGCTTATCGGCAACCATATCTGGAATGCCTATCGGCACCTATATTTGAAATGCCTATCGGCTTCTATATCTGAAATGCCTGTCGGCACCTATTTTTAAAATGCCAATCGGCAACTATATCTGAAATGCCTATCGGCACCTATATCTGAAATGCCTATCGACACCTATATCTGAAATGCCTATCGACACCTATATCTGAAATGCCTATCGACACCTATATCTGAAATGCCTATCGACACCTATATCTGAAATGCCTATCGACACCTATATCTGAAATGCCTATCGACACCTATTTTTGAAATGCCTATCGGAAACTACATCTGAAATGCCTATCAGCACCTATATTTGAAATGCCTATCGGCAACCATATCTGGAATGCCTATCGGCACCTATATTTGAAATGCCTATCGGCTTCTATATCTGAAATGCCTATCGGCACCTATTTTTAAAATGCCAATCGGCAACTATATCTGAAATGCCTATCGGCACCTATATCTTAAATGCCTATCGACTCCTATATCTGAAATGCCTATCGACACCTATATCTGAAATGCCTATCGACACCTATATCTGAAATGCCTATCGACACCTATATCTGAAATGCCTATCGACACCTATATCTGAAATGCCTATCGACACCTATATCTGAAATGCCTATCGACACCTATTTTTGAAATGCCTATCGGAAACTACATCTGAAATGCCTATCAGCACCTATATTTGAAATGCCTATCGGGAACCATATCTGGAATGCCTATCGGCACCTATATTTGAAATGCTTATCGGCTTCTATATCTGAAATGCCTATCGGCACCTATTTTTAAAATGCCATTTGGCAACTATATCTGAAATGCCTATCGGCACCTATATCTGAAATGCCTATCGACACCTATATCTGAAATGCCTATCGACACCTATATCTGAAATGCCTATCGACACCTATATCTGAAATACCTATCGACACCTATATCTGAAATGCCTATCGACACCTATATCTGAAATGCCTATCGACACCTATATCTGAAATGCCTATCGACACCTATATCTGAAATGCCTATCGACACCTATATCTGAAATGCCTATCGACCCCTATATCTGAAATGCCTATCGACACCTATTTTTGAAATGCCTATCGGAAACTACATCTGAAATGCCTATCAGCACCTATATTTGAAATGCCTATTGGCAACCATATCTGGAATGCCTATCGGCACCTATATTTGAAATGCCTATCGGCTTCTATATCTGAAATGCCAATCGGCACCTATTTTTAAAATGCCAATCGGCAACTATATCTGAAATGCCTATCGGCACTTATATCTGAAATGCCTATCGACACCTATATCTGAAATGCCTATCGACACCTATATCTGAAATGCCTATCGACACCTATATCTGAAATGCCTATCGACACCTATATCTGAAATGCCTATCGACACCTATATCTGAAATCCCTATCGACACCTATATCTGAAATGCCTATCGACACCTATATCTGAAATGCCTATCGACACCTATATCTGAAATGCCTATCGTCACCTATATCTGAAATGCCTATCGACACCTATATCTGAAATGCCTATCGACACCTATATCTGAAATGCCTATCGACACCTATATCTGAAATGCCTATCGACACCTATATCTGAAATGCCTATCGACACCTATTTTTGAAATGCATATCGGAAACTACATCTGAAATGCCTATCAGCACCTATATTTGAAATGCTTATCGGCAACCATATCTGGAATGCCTATCGGCACCTATATTTGAAATGCCTATCGGCTTCTATATCTGAAATGCCTATCGGCACCTATTTTTAAAATGCCAATCGGCAACTATATCTGAAATGCCTATCGGCACCTATATCTGAAATGCCTATCGACACCTATATCTGAAATGCCTATCGACACCTATATCTGAAATGCCTATCGACACCTTTATCTGAAATGCCTCTCGACACCTATATCTGAAATGCCTATCGACACCTATATCTGAAATGCCTATCGACACCTATATCTGAAATGCCTATCGACACCTATATCTGAAATGCCTATCGAAACCTATTTTTGAAATGCCTATCGGAAACTACATCTGAAATGCCTATCAGCACCTATATTTGAAATGCCTATCGGCAACCATATCTGGAATGCCTATTGTAACCTATATTTGAAATGCCTATCGACTTCTATATCTAAAATGCCTATCGGCACCTATTTTTAAAATGCCAATCGGCAACTATATCTGAAATGCCTATCTGCACCTATATCTGAAATGCCTATCGACACCTATATCTGAAATGCCTATCGACACCTATATCTGAAATGCCTATCGACACCTATATCTGAAATGCCTATCGACACCTATATCTGAAATGCCAATCGACACCTATTTTTGAAATGCCTATCGGAAACTACATCTGAAATGCCTATCAGCACCTAAATTTGAAATGCCTATCGGCAACCATATCTGGAATGCCTATCGGCACCTATATTTGAAATGCCTATCGGCTTCTATATCTGAAATGCCTATCGGCACCTATTTTTAAAATGCCAATCGGCAACTATATCTGAAATGCCTATCGGCACCTATATCTGAAATGCCTATCGACTCCTATATCTGAAATGCCTATCGACACCTATATCTGAAATGCCTATCGACACCTATATCTGAAATGCCTATTGACACCTATATCTGAAATGCCTATCGACACCTATATCTGAAATGCCTATCGACACCTATATCTGAAATGCCTATCGACACCTATTTTTGAAATGCCTATCGGAAACTACATCTGAAATGCCTATCGGCTTCTATATCTGAAATGCCTATCGGCACCTATTTTTAAAATGCCATTTGGCAACTATATCTGAAATGCCTATCGGCACCTATATCTGAAATGCCTATCGACACCTATATCTGAAATGCCTATCGACACCTATATCTGAAATGCCTATCGACACCTATATCTGAAATGCCTATCGACACCTATATCTGAAATGCCTATCGACACCTATATCTGAAATGCCTATCGACACCTATATCTGAAATGCCTATCGACACCTATATCTAAAATGCCTATCGACACCTATATCTGAAATGCCTATCGACACCTATTTTTGAAATGCCTATCGGAAACTACATCTGAAATGCCTATCAGCACCTATATTTGAAATGCCTATCGGCAACCATATCTGGAATGCCTATCGGCACCTATATTTGAAATGCCTATCGGCTTCTATATCTGAAATGCCTATCGGCACCTATTTTTAAAATGCCAATCGGCAACTATATCTGAAATGCCTATCGGCACCTATATCTGAAATGCCTATCGACACCTATATCTGAAATGCCTATCGACACCTATATCTGAAATGCCTATCGACACCTATATCTGAAATGCCTATCGACACCTATATCTGAAATGCCTATCGACACCTATATCTGAAATGCCTATCGACACCTATATCTGAAATGCCTATCGACACCTATTTTTGAAATGCCTATCAGCACCTATATTTGAAATGCCTATTGGCAACCATATCTGGAATGCCTATCGGCACCTATATTTGAAATGCCAATCGGCTTCTATATCTGAAATGCCTATCGGCACCTATTTTTAAAATGCCAATCGGCAACTATATCTGAAATGCCTATCGGCACTTATATCTGAAATGCCTATCGACACCTATATCTGAAATGCCTATTGACACCTATATCTGAAATGCCTATCGACACCTATATCTGAAATGCCTATCGACACCTATATCTGAAATGCCTATCGACACCTATATCTGAAATGCCTATCGACACCTATATCTGAAATGCCTATCGACACCTATATCTGAAATGCCTATCGACACCTATATCTGAAATGCCTATCGACACCTATTTTTGAAATGCCTATCAGCACCTATATTTGAAATGCCTATTGGCAACCATATCTGGAATGCCTATCGGCACCTATATTTGAAATGCCAATCGGCTTCTATATCTGAAATGCCTATCGGCACCTATTTTTAAAATGCCAATCGGCAACTATATCTGAAATGCCTATCGGCACTTATATCTGAAATGCCTATCGACACCTATATCTGAAATGCCTATTGACACCTATATCTGAAATGCCTATCGACACCTATATCTGAAATGCCTATCGACACCTATATCTGAAATGCCTATCGACACCTATATCTGAAATGCCTATCGACACCTATATCTGAAATGCCTATCGACACCTATATCTGAAATGCCTATCGACACCTATATCTGAAATGCCTATCGACACCTATTTTTGAAATGCCTATCGGAAACTACATCTGAAATGCCTATCAGCACCTATATTTGAAATGCCTATCGGCAACCATATCTGGAATGCCTATCGGCACCTATATTTGAAATGCCTATCGGCTTCTATATCTGAAATGCCTATCGGCACCTATTTTTAAAATGCCAATCGGCAACTATATCTGAAATGCCTATCGGCACCTATATCTGAAATGCCTATCGACACCTATATCTGAAATGCCTATCGACACCTATATCTGAAATGCCTATCGACACCTAAATCTGAAATGCCTATCGTCACCTATATCTGAAATGCCTATCGACACCTATATCTGAAATGCCTATCGACACCTATATCTGAAATGCCTATCGACACCTATATCTGAAATGCCTATCGACACCTATATCTGAAATGCCTATCGACACCTATTTTTGAAATGCCTATCGGAAACTACATCTGAAATGCCTATCAGCACCTATATTTGAAATGCTTATCGGAAACCATATCTGGAATGCCTATCGGCACCTATATTTGAAATGCCTATCGGCTTCTATATCTGAAATGCCTATCGGCACCTATTTTTAAAATGCCAATCGGCAACTATATCTGAAATGCCTATCGGCACCTATATCTGAAATGCCTATCGACACCTATATCTGAAATGCCTATCGACACCTATATCTGAAATGCCTATCGACACCTATATCTGAAATGCTTCTCGACACCTATATCTGAAATGCCTATCGACACCTACATCTGAAATGCCTATCGACACCTATATCTGAAATGCCTATCGACACCTATATCTGAAATGCCTATCGACACCTATTTTTGAAATGCCTATCGGAAACTACATCTGAAATGCCTATCAGCACCTATATTTGAAATGCCTATCGGCAACCATATCTGGAATGCCTATCGGCACCTATATTTGAAATGCCTATCGGCTTCTATATCTGAAATGCCTATCGGCACCTATTTTTAAAATGCCAATCGGCAACTATATCTGAAATGCCTATCGGCACCTATATCTGAAATGCCTATCGACACCTATATCTGAAATGCCTATCGACACCTATATCTGAAATGCCTATCGACACCTATATCTGAAATGCCTATCGACACCTATTTTTGAAATGCCTATCGGAAACTACATCTGAAATGCCTATCAGCACCTATATTTGAAATGCCTATCGGCAACCATATCTGGAATGCCTATCGGCACCTATATTTGAAATGCCTATCGGCTTCTATATCTGAAATGCCTATCGGCACCTATTTTTAAAATGCCAATCGGCAAATATATCTGAAATGCCTATCGGCACCTATATCTGAAATGCCTATCGACACCTATATCTGAAATGCTTATCGACACCTATATCTGAAATGCCTATCGACACCTATATCTGAAATGCCTATCGACACCTATATCTGAAATGCCTATCGACACCTATTTTTGAAATGCCTATCGGAAACTACATCTGAAATGCCTATCAGCACCTAAATTTGAAATGCCTATCGGCAACCATATCTGGAATGCCTATCGGCACCTATATTTGAAATGCCTATCGGCTTCTATATCTGAAATGCCTATCGGCACCTATTTTTAAAATGCCAATCGGCAACTATATCTGAAATGCCTATCGGCACTTATATCTGAAATGCCTATCGACACCTATATCTGAAATGCCTATCGACACCTATATCTGAAATGCCTATCGACACCTATATCTGAAATGCCTATCGACACCTATATCTGAAATGCCTATCGACACCTATATCTGAAATGCCTATCGACACCTATATCTGAAATGCCTATCGACACCTATATCTGAAATGCCTATCGACACCTATTTTTGAAATGCCTATCGGAAACTACATCAGAAATGCCTATCAGCACCTATATTTGAAATGCCTAACGGCAACCATATCTGGAATGCCTATCGGCACCTATATTTGAAATGCCTATCGGCTTCTATATCTGAAATGCCTATCGGCATCTATTTTTAAAATGCCAATCGGCAACTATATCTGAAATGCCTATCGGCACCTATATCTGAAATGCCTATCGACACCTATATCTGAAATGCCTATCGACACCTATATCTGAAATGTTTATCGACACCTATATCTGAAATGCCTATCGACACCTATATTTAAAATGCCTATCGACACCTATATCTGAAATGCCTATCGACACCTATATCTGAAATGCCTATCGACACCTATATCTGAAATGCCTATCGACACCTATTTTTAAAATGCCTATCGAAAACTACATCTGAAATGCCTATCAGCACCTATATTTGAAATGCCTATCGGCAACCATATCTGGAATGCCTATCGGCACCTATATTTGAAATGCCTATGGGCTTCTATATCTGAAATGCCTATCGGCACCTATTTTTAAAATGCCAATCGGCAACTATATCTAAAATGCCTATCGGCACCTATATCTGAAATGCCTATCGACACCTATATCTGAAATGCCTATCGACACCTATATCTGAAATGCCTATCGACACCTATATCTGAAATGCCTATCGACACCTATATCTGAAATGCCTATCGACACCTATATCTGAAATGCCTATCGACACCTATATCTGAAATGCCTATCGACACCTATATCTGAAATGCCTATCGACACCTATTTTTGAAATGCCTATCGGAAACTACATCTGAAATGCCTATCAGCACCTATATTTGAAATGCCTATCGGCAACCATATCTGGAATGCCGATCGGCACCTATATTTGAAATGCCTATCGGCTTCTATATCTGAAATGCCTATTGGCACCTATTTTTAAAATGCCAATCGGCAACTATATCTGAAATGCCTATTGGCACCTATATCTGAAATGCCTATCGACACCTATATCTGAAATGCCTATCGACACCTATATCTGAAATGCCTATCGACACCTATATCTGAAATGCCTATCGACACCTATATCTGAAATGCCTATCGACACCTATATCTGAAATGCCTATCGACACCTATATCTGAAATGCCTATCGACACCTATATCTGAAATGCCTATCGACACCTATTTTTGAAATGCCTATCGGAAACTACATCTGAAATGCCTATCAGCACCTATATTTGAAATGCCTATCGGCAACCATATCTGGAATGCCTATCGGCACCTATATTTGAAATGCCTATCGGCTTCTATATCTGACATGCCTATCGGCACCTATTTTTAAAATGCCAATCGGCAACTATATCTGAAATGCCTATCGGCACCTATATCTGAAATGCCTATCGACACCTATATCTGAAATGCCTATCGACACCTATATCTGAAATGCCTATCGACACCTATATCTGAAATGCCTATCGACACCTATATCTGAAATGCCTATCGACACCTATATCTGAAATGCCTATCGACACCTATATCTGAAATGCCTATCGACACCTATATCTGAAATGCCTATCGACACCTATTTTTGAAATGCCTATCGGAAACTACATCTGAAATGCCTATCAGCACCTATATTTGAAATGCCTATCGGCAACCATATCTGGAATGCCTATCGGCACCTATATTTGAAATGCCTATCGGCTTCTATATCTGAAATGCCTATCGGCACCTATTTTTAAAATGCCAATCGGCAACTATATCTGAAATGCCTATCGGCACCTATATCTGAAATGCCTATCGACACCTATATCTGAAATGCCTATCGACACCTATATCTGAAATGCCTATCGACACCTATATCTGAAATGCCTATCGACACCTATATCTGAAATGCCTATCGACACTTATATCTGAAATGCCTATCGACACCTATATCTGAAATGCCTATCGACACCTATATCTGAAATGCCTATCGACACCTATTTCTGAAATGCCTATCGACACCTATTTTTGAAATGCCTATCGGAAACTACATCTGAAATGCCTATCAGTACCTGTATTTGAAATGCCTATCGGCAACCATATCTGGAATGCCTATCGGCACCTATATTTAAAATGCCTATCGGCTTCTATATCTGAAATGCCTATCGGCACCTATTTTTAAAATGCCAATCGGCAACTAAATCTGAAATTCCTATCGGCACCTATATCTGAAATGCCTATCGACACCTATATCTGAAATGCCTATCGACACCTATATCTGAAATGCCTATCGACACCTATATCTGAAATGCCTATCGACACCTATATCTGAAATGCCTATCGACACCTATATCTGAAATGCCTATCGACACCTATATCTGAAATGCCTATCGACACCTATTTTTGAAATGCCTATCGGAAACTACATCTGAAATGCCTATCAGCACCTATATTTGAAATGCCTATTGGCAACCATATCTGGAATGCCTATCGGCAACTATATTTGAAATGCCTATCGGCTTCTATATCTGAAATGCCTATTGGCACCTATTTTTAAAATGCCAATCGGCAACTATATCTGAAATGCCTATCGGCACTTATATCTGAAATGCCTATCGACACCTATATCTGAAATGCCTATCGACACCTATATCTAAAATGCCTATCGACACCTATATCTGAAATGCCTATCGACACCTATATCTGAAATGCCTATCGACAACTATATCTGAAATGCTTATCGACACCTATATCTGAAATGCCTATCGACACCTATATCTGAAATGCCTCTCGACACCTATTTTTGAAATGCCTATCGGAAACTACATCTGAAATGCCTATCAGCACCTATATTTGAAATGCCTATCGGCAACCATATCTGGAATGCCTATCGGCACGTATATTTGAAATGAATATCGGCTTCTATATCTGAAATGCCTATCGGCACCTATTTTTAAAATGCCTATCGGAAACTACATCTGAAATGCCTATCAGCACCTATATTTGAAATGCCTATCGGCAACCATATCTGGAATGCCAATCGGTACGTATATTTGAAATGCCTATCGTCACCTATATCTGAAATGCCTATCGACACCTATATCTGAAATGCCTATCGACACCTATATCTGAAATGCCTATCGACACCTATATCTGAAATGCCTATCGACACCTATATCTGAAATGCCTATCGACACCTATTTTTGAAATGCCTATCGGAAACTACATCTGAAAAGCCTATCAGCACCTATATTTGAAATGCCTATCGGCAACCATATCTGGAATGCCTATCGGCACCTATATTTTAAATGCCTATCGGCTTTTATATCTGAAATGCCTATCGGCACCTATTTTTAAAATGCCAATCGGCAACTATATCTGAAATGCCTATCGGCACCTATATCTGAAATGCCTATCGACACCTATATCTGAAATGCCAATCGACACCCATATCTGAAATGCCTATCGACACCTATATCTGAAATGCCTATCGACACCTATATCTGAAATGCCTATCGACACCTATATCTGAAATGCCTATCGACACCTATATCTGAAATGCCTATCGACACCTATATCTGAAATGCCTATCGACACCTATATCTGAAATGCCTATCGACACCTATTTTTGAAATGCCTATCGGAAACTACATCTGAAATGCCTATCAGCACCTATATTTGAAATGCCTATTGGCAACCATATCTGGAATGCCTATCGGCAACTATATTTGAAATGCCTATCGGCTTCTATATCTGAAATGCTTATTGGCACCTATTTTTAAAATGCCAATCGGCAACTATATCTGAAATGCCTATCGGCACTTATATCTGAAATGCCTATCGACACCTATATCTGAAATGCCTATCGACACCTATATCTAAAATGCCTATCGACACCTATATCTAAAATGCCTATCGACACCTATATCTGAAATGCCTATCGACACCTATATCTGAAATGCCTATCGACAACTATATCTGAAATGCTTATCGACACCTATATCTGAAATGCCTATCGACACCTATATCTGAAATGCCTCTCGACACCTATTTTTGAAATGCCTATCGGAAACTACATCTGAAATGCCTATCAGCACCTATATTTGAAATGCCTATCGGCAACCATATCTGGAATGCCTATCGGCACGTATATTTGAAATGAATATCGGCTTCTATATCTGAAATGCCTATCGGCACCTATTTTTAAAATGCCTATCGGAAACTACATCTGAAATGCCTATCAGCACCTATATTTGAAATGCCTATCGGCAACCATATCTGGAATGCCAATCGGTACGTATATTTGAAATGCCTATCGTCACCTATATCTGAAATGCCTATCGACACCTATATCTGAAATGCCTATCGACACCTATATCTGAAATGCCTATCGACACCTATATCTGAAATGCCTATCGACACCTATATCTGAAATGCCTATCGACACCTATTTTTGAAATGCCTATCGGAAACTACATCTGAAAAGCCTATCAGCACCTATATTTGAAATGCCTATCGGCAACCATATCTGGAATGCCTATCGGCACCTATATTTTAAATGCCTATCGGCTTTTATATCTGAAATGCCTATCGGCACCTATTTTTAAAATGCCAATCGGCAACTATATCTGAAATGCCTATCGGCACCTATATCTGAAATGCCTATCGACACCTATATCTGAAATGCCAATCGACACCCATATCTGAAATGCCTATCGACACCTATATCTGAAATGCCTATCGACACCTATATCTGAAATGCCTATCGACACCTATATCTGAAATGCCTATCGACACCTATATCTGAAATGCCTATCGACACCTATATCTGAAATGCCTATCGACACCTATATCTGAAATGCCTATCGACACCTATTTTTGAAATGCCTATCGGAAACTACATCTGAAATGCCTATCAGCACCTATATTTGAAATGCCTATTGGCAACCATATCTGGAATGCCTATCGGCAACTATATTTGAAATGCCTATCGGCTTCTATATCTGAAATGCTTATTGGCACCTATTTTTAAAATGCCAATCGGCAACTATATCTGAAATGCCTATCGGCACTTATATCTGAAATGCCTATCGACACCTATATCTGAAATGCCTATCGACACCTATATCTAAAATGCCTATCGACACCTATATCTAAAATGCCTATCGACACCTATATCTGAAATGCCTATCGACACCTATATCTGAAATGCCTATCGACAACTATATCTGAAATGCTTATCGACACCTATATCTGAAATGCCTATCGACACCTATATCTGAAATGCCTCTCGACACCTATTTTTGAAATGCCTATCGGAAACTACATCTGAAATGCCTATCAGCACCTATATTTGAAATGCCTATCGGCAACCATATCTGGAATGCCTATCGGCACGTATATTTGAAATGAATATCGGCTTCTATATCTGAAATGCCTATCGGCACCTATTTTTAAAATGCCTATCGGAAACTACATCTGAAATGCCTATCAGCACCTATATTTGAAATGCCTATCGGCAACCATATCTGGAATGCCAATCGGCACGTATATTTGAAATGCCTATCGTCACCTATATCTGAAATGCCTATCGACACCTATATCTGAAATGCCTATCGACACCTATATCTGAAATGCCTATCGACACCTATATCTGAAATGCCTATCGACACCTATATCTGAAATGCCTATCGACACCTATTTTTGAAATGCCTATCGGAAACTACATCTGAAAAGCCTATCAGCACCTATATTTGAAATGCCTATCGGCAACCATATCTGGAATGCCTATCGGCACCTATATTTTAAATGCCTATCGGCTTCTATATCTGAAATGCCTATCGGCACCTATTTTTAAAATGCCAATCGGCAACTATATCTGAAATGCCTATCGGCACCTATATCTGAAATGCCTATCGACACCTATATCTGAAATGCCTATCGACACCCATATCTGAAATGCCTATCGACACCTATATCTGAAATGCCTTTCGACACCTATATCTGAAATGCCTATCGACACCTATATCTGAAATGCCTATCGACACCTATATCTGAAATGCCTATCGACACCTATATCTGAAATGCCTATCGACACCTATTTTTGAAATGCCTATCGGAAACTACATCTGAAATGCCTATCAGCACCTATATTTGAAATGCCTATTGGCAACCATATCTGGAATGCCTATCGGCACCTATATTTGAAATGCCTATCGGCTTCTATATCTGAAATGCCTATTGGCACCTATTTTTAAAATGCCAATCGGCAACTAATATCTGAAATGCCTATCGGCACTTATATCTGAAATGCCTATCGACACCTATATCTGAAATGCCTATCGACACCTATATCTGAAATGCCTATCGACACCTATATCTGAAATGCCTATCGACACCTATATCTGAAATGCCTATCGACACCTATATCTGAAATGCCTATCGACACCTATATCTGAAATGCCTATCGACACCTATATCTGAAATGCCTATCGACACCTATTTTTGAAATGCCTATCGGAAACTACATCTGAAATGCCTATCAGCACCTATATTTGAAATGCCTATCGGCAACCATATCTGGAATGCCTATCGGCACTATATTTGAAATGTTTATCGGCTTCTATATCTGAAATGCCTATCGGCACCTATTTTTAAAATGCCAATCGGCAACTATATCTGAAATGCCTATCGGCACCTATATCTGAAATGCCTATCGAATCCTATATCTGAAATGCCTATCGACACCTATATCTGAAATGCCTATCGACACCTATATCTGAAATGCCTATCGTCACCTATATCTGAAATGCCTATCGACACCTATATCTGAAATGCCTATCGACACCTATATCTGAAATGCCTATCGACACCTATATCTGAAAATGCCTATCGACACCTATATCTGAAATGCCTATCGACACCTATTTTTGAAATGCCTATCGGAAACTACATCTGAAATGCCTATCTGCACCTATATTTGAAATGCTTATCGGCAACCATATCTGGAATGCCTATCGGCACCTATATTTGAAATGCCCTATCGGCTTCTATATCTGAAATGCCTATCGGCACCTATTTTTAAAATGCCAATCGGCAACTATATCTGAAATGCCTATCGGCACCTATATCTGAAATGCCTATCGACACCTATATCTGAAATGCCTATCGACACCTATATCTGAAATGCCTATCGACACCTATATCTGAAATGCCTATCGTCACCTATATCTGAAATGCCTATCGACACCTATATCTGAAATGCCTATCGACACCTATATCTGAAAGCCTATCGACCCTATATCTGAAATGCCTATCGACACCTATATCTGAAATGCCTATCGACACCTATTTTTGAAATGCCTATCGGAAACTACATCTGAAATACCTATCAGCACCTATATTTGAAATGCTTATCGGCAACCATATCTGGAATGCCTATCGGCACCTATATTTGAAATGCCTATCGGCTTCTATATCTGAAATGCCTGTCGGCACCTAATTTTTAAAATGCCAATCGGCAACTATATCTGAAATGCCTATCGGCACCTATATCTGAAATGCCTATCGACACCTATATCTGAAATGCCTATCGACACCTATATCTGAAATGCCTATCGACACCTATATCTGAAATGCCTCTCGACACCTATATCTGAAATGCCTATCGACACCTATATCTGAAATGCCTATCGACACCTATTTTGAAATGCCTATCGGAAACTACATCTGAAATTCCATCAGCACCTAATTTGAAATGCCTATCGGCAACCATATCTGGAATGCCTAGCGGCACCTATATTTGAAATGCCTATCGGCTTCTATATCTGAAATGCCTATCGGCACCTATTTTTAAAATGCAATCGGCAACTATATCTGAAATGCCTATCGGCACCTATATCTTAAATGCCTATCGACTCCTATATCTGAAATGCCTATCGACACCTATATCTGAAATGCCTATCGACACCTATATCTGAAATGCCTATCGACACCTATATCTGAAATGCCTATCGACACCTATATCTGAAATGCCTATCGACACCTATATCTGAAATGCCTATCGACACCTATTTTTGAAATGCCTATCGGAAACTACATCTGAAATGCCTATCAGCACCTATATTTGAAATGCCTATCGGCAACATATCTGGAATGCCTATCGGCACCTATATTGAAATGCTTATCGGCTTCTATATCTGAAATGCCTATTGGCACCTATTTTTAAAATGCCATTTGGCAACTATATCTGAAATGCCTATCGGCACCTATATCTGAAATGCCTATCGACACCTATATCTGAAATGCCTATCGACAACCTATATCTGAAATGCCTATCGACACCTATATCTGAAATGCCTATCGACACCTATATCTGAAATGCCTATCGACACCTATATCTGAAATGCCTATCGACACCTATTTTTGAAATGCCTATAGGAAACTACATCTGAATGCTATCAGCACCTATATTTGAAATGCTTATCGGAAACCATATCTGGAAGCCTATCGGCACCTAATTTGAAATGCCTATCGGCTTCTATATCTGAAATGCCTATCGGCACCTATTTTTAAATGCCAATCGGCAACTATATCTGAAATGCCTATCGGCACCTATATCTGAAATGCCTATCGACACTATATCTGAAATGCCTATCGACACTATATCTGAAATGCCTATCGACACCTATATCTGAAATGCTTCTCGACACCTATATCTGAAATGCCTATCGACACCTACATCTGAAATGCCTATCGACACCTATATCTGAAATGCCTATCGACACCTATATCTGAAATGCCTATCGACACCTATTTTTGAAATGCCTATCGGAACTACATCTGAAATGCCTATCAGCACCTATATTTGAAATGCCTATCGGCAAACCATATCTGGAATGCCTATCGGCACCTATATTTGAAATGCCTATCGGCTTCTATATCTGAAATGCTATCGGCACCTATTTTAAAATGCCAATCGGCAACTATATCTGAAATGCCTATCGGCACCTATATCTGAAATGCCTATCGACACCTATATCTGAAATGCCTATCGACACCTATATCTGAAATGCCTATCGACACCTATTATCTGAAAATGCCTATCGACACCTATTTTGAAATGCCTATCGAAACTACATCTGAAATGCCTATCAGCACCTATATTTGAAATGCCTATCGGCAACCATATCTGGAATGCCTATCGGCACCTATATTTGAAAATGCTATCGGCTTCTATATCTGAAATGCCTATCGGCACCTATTTTTAAAATGCCAATCGGCAAATATATCTGAAATGCCTATCGGCACCTATATCTGAAATGCTATCGACACCTATATCTGAAATGCTTATCGACACCTATATCTGAAATGCCTATCGACACCTATATCTGAAATGCCTATCGACACCTATATCTGAAATGCCTATCGACACCTATTTTTGAAATGCCTATCGGAAACTACATCTGAAATGCCTATCAGCACCTAAATTTGAAATGCCTATCGGCAACCATATCTGGAATGCCTATCGGCACCTATATTTGAAATGCCTATCGGCTTCTATATCTGAAATGCCTATCGGCACCTATTTTTAAAATGCCAATCGGCAACTATATCTGAAATGCCTATCGGCACTTATATCTGAAATGCCTATCGACACCTATATCTGAAATGCCTATCGACACCTATATCTGAAATGCCTATCGACACCTATATCTGAAATGCCTATCGACACCTATATCTGAAATGCCTATCGACACCTATATCTGAAATGCCTATCGACACCTATATCTGAAATGCCTATCGACACCTATATCTGAAATGCCTATCGACACCTATTTTTGAAATGCCTATCGGAAACTACATCAGAAATGCCTATCAGCACCTATATTTGAAATGCCTAACGGCAACCATATCTGGAATGCCTATCGGCACCTATATTTGAAATGCCTATCGGCTTCTATATCTGAAATGCCTATCGGCATCTATTTTTAAAATGCCAATCGGCAACTATATCTGAAATGCCTATCGGCACCTATATCTGAAATGCCTATCGACACCTATATCTGAAATGCCTATCGACACCTATATCTGAAATGTTTATCGACACCTATATCTGAAATGCCTATCGACACCTATATCTAAAATGCCTATCGACACCTATATCTGAAATGCCTATCGACACCTATATCTGAAATGCCTATCGACACCTATATCTGAAATGCCTATCGACACCTATTTTTGAAATGCCTATCGAAAACTACATCTGAAATGCCTATCAGCACCTATATTTGAAATGCCTATCGGCAACCATATCTGGAATGCCTATCGGCACCTATATTTGAAATGCCTATGGGCTTCTATATCTGAAATGCCTATCGGCACCTATTTTTAAAATGCCAATCGGCAACTATATCTAAAATGCCTATCGGCACCTATATCTGAAATGCCTATCGACACCTATATCTGAAATGCCTATCGACACCTATATCTGAAATGCCTATCGACACCTATATCTGAAATGCCTATCGACACCTATATCTGAAATGCCTATCGACACCTATATCTGAAATGCCTATCGACACCTATATCTGATATGCCTATCGACACCTATATCTGAAATGCCTATCGACACCAATTTTTGAAATGCCTATCGGAAACTACATCTGAAATGCCTATCAGCACCTATATTTGAAATGCCTATCGGCAACCATATCTGGAATGCCGATCGGCACCTATATTTGAAATGCCTATCGGCTTCTATATCTGAAATGCCTATTGGCACCTATTTTTAAAATGCCAATCGGCAACTATATCTGAAATGCCTATTGGCACCTATATCTGAAATGCCTATCGACACCTATATCTGAAATGCCTATCGACACCTATATCTGAAATGCCTATCGACACCTATATCTGAAATGCCTATCGACACCTATATCTGAAATGCCTATCGACACCTATATCTGAAATGCCTATCGACACCTATATCTGAAATGCCTATCGACACCTATATCTGAAATGCCTATCGACACCTATTTTTGAAATGCCTATCGGAAACTACATCTGAAATGCCTATCAGCACCTATATTTGAAATGCCTATCGGCAACCATATCTGGAATGCCTATCGGCACCTATATTTGAAATGCCTATCGGCTTCTATATCTGACATGCCTATCGGCACCTATTTTTAAAATGCCAATCGGCAACTATATCTGAAATGCCTATCGGCACCTATATCTGAAATGCCTATCGACACCTATATCTGAAATGCCTATCGACACCTATATCTGAAATGCCTATCGACACCTATATCTGAAATGCCTATCGACACCTATATCTGAAATGCCTATCGACACCTATATCTGAAATGCCTATCGACACCTATATCTGAAATGCCTATCGACACCTATATCTGAAATGCCTATCGACACCTATTTTTGAAATGCCTATCGGAAACTACATCTGAAATGCCTATCAGCACCTATATTTGAAATGCCTATCGGCAACCATATCTGGAATGCCTATCGGCACCTATATTTGAAATGCCTATCGGCTTCTATATCTGAAATGCCTATCGGCACCTATTTTTAAAATGCCAATCGGCAACTATATCTGAAATGCCTATCGGCACCTATATCTGAAATGCCTATCGACACCTATATCTGAAATGCCTATCGACACCTATATCTGAAATGCCTATCGATACCTATATCTGAAATGCCTATCGACACCTATATCTGAAATGCCTATCGACACTTATATCTGAAATGCCTATCGACACCTATATCTGAAATGCCTATCGACACCTATATCTGAAATGCCTATCGACACCTATTTCTGAAATGCCTATCGACACCTATTTTTGAAATGCCTATCGGAAACTACATCTGAAATGCCTATCAGTACCTGTATTTGAAATGCCTATCGGCAACCATATCTGGAATGCCTATCGGCACCTATATTTAAAATGCCTATCGGCTTCTATATCTGAAATGCCTATCGGCACCTATTTTTAAAATGCCAATCGGCAACTAAATCTGAAATTCCTATCGGCACCTATATCTGAAATGCCTATCGACACCTATATCTGAAATGCCTATCGACACCTATATCTGAAATGCCTATCGACACCTATATCTGAAATGCCTATCGACACCTATATCTGAAATGCCTATCGACACCTATATCTGAAATGCCTATCGACACCTATATCTGAAATGCCTATCGACACCTATTTTTGAAATGCCTATCGGAAACTACATCTGAAATGCCTATCAGCACCTATATTTGAAATGCCTATTGGCAACCATATCTGGAATGCCTATCGGCAACTATATTTGAAATGCCTATCGGCTTCTATATCTGAAATGCCTATTGGCACCTATTTTTAAAATGCCAATCGGCAACTATATCTGAAATGCCTATCGGCACTTATATCTGAAATGCCTATCGACACCTATATCTGAAATGCCTATCGACACCTATATCTAAAATGCCTATCGACACCTATATCTGAAATGCCTATCGACACCTATATCTGAAATGCCTATCGACAACTATATCTGAAATGCTTATCGACACCTATATCTAAAATGCCTATCGACACCTATATCTGAAATGCCTCTCGACACCTATTTTTGAAATGCCTATCGGAAACTACATCTGAAATGCCTATCAGCACCTATATTTGAAATGCCTATCGGCAACCATATCTGGAATGCCTATCGGCACGTATATTTGAAATGAATATCGGCTTCTATATCTGAAATGCCTATCGGCACCTATTTTTAAAATGCCTATCGGAAACTACATCTGAAATGCCTATCAGCACCTATATTTGAAATGCCTATCGGCAACCATATCTGGAATGCCAATCGGTACGTATATTTGAAATGCCTATCGTCACCTATATCTGAAATGCCTATCGACACCTATATCTGAAATGCCTATCGACACCTATATCTGAAATGCCTATCGACACCTATATCTGAAATGCCTATCGACACCTATATCTGAAATGCCTATCGACACCTATTTTTGAAATGCCTATCGGAAACTACATCTGAAAAGCCTATCAGCACCTATATTTGAAATGCCTATCGGCAACCATATCTGGAATGCCTATCGGCACCTATATTTTAAATGCCTATCGGCTTCTATATCTGAAATGCCTATCGGCACCTATTTTTAAAATGCCAATCGGCAACTATATCTGAAATGCCTATCGGCACCTATATCTGAAATGCCTATCGACACCTATATCTGAAATGCCTATCGACACCCATATCTGAAATGCCTATCGACACCTATATCTGAAATGCCTTTCGACACCTATATCTGAAATGCCTATCGACACCTATATCTGAAATGCCTATCGACACCTATATCTGAAATGCCTATCGACACCTATATCTGAAATGCCTATCGACACCTATTTTTGAAATGCCTATCGGAAACTACATCTGAAATGCCTATCAGCACCTATATTTGAAATGCCTATTGGCAACCATATCTGGAATGCCTATCGGCACCTATATTTGAAATGCCTATCGGCTTCTATATCTGAAATGCCTATTGGCACCTATTTTTAAAATGCCAATCGGCAACTATATCTGAAATGCCTATCGGCACTTATATCTGAAATACCTATCGACACCTATATCTGAAATGCCTATCGACACCTATATCTGAAATGCCTATCGACACCTATATCTGAAATGCCTATCGACACCTATATCTGAAATGCCTATCGACACCTATATCTGAAATGCCTATCGACACCTATATCTGAAATGCCTATCGACACCTATATCTGAAATGCCTATCGACACCTATTTTTGAAATGCCTATCGGAAACTACATCTGAAATGCCTATCAGCACCTATATTTGAAATGCCTATCGGCAACCATATCTGGAATGCCTATCGGCACCTATATTTGAAATGTTTATCGGCTTCTATATCTGAAATGCCTATCGGCACCTATTTTTAAAATGCCAATCGGCAACTATATCTGAAATGCCTATCGGCACCTATATCTGAAATGCCTATCGAATCCTATATCTGAAATGCCTATCGACACCTATATCTGAAATGCCTATCGACACCTATATCTGAAATGCCTATCGTCACCTATATCTGAAATGCCTATCGACACCTATATCTGAAATGCCTATCGACACCTATATCTGAAATGCCTATCGACACCTATATCTGAAATGCCTATCGACACCTATATCTGAAATGCCTATCGACACCTATTTTTGAAATGCCTATCGGAAACTACATCTGAAATGCCTATCTGCACCTATATTTGAAATGCTTATCGGCAACCATATCTGGAATGCCTATCGGCACCTATATTTGAAATGCCTATCGGCTTCTATATCTGAAATGCCTATCGGCACCTATTTTTAAAATGCCAATCGGCAACTATATCTGAAATGCCTATCGGCACCTATATCTGAAATGCCTATCGACACCTATATCTAAAATGCCTATCGACACCTATATCTGAAATGCCTATCGACACCTATATCTGAAATGCCTCTCGACACCTATATCTGAAATGCCTATCGGCACCTATATCTGAAATGCCTATCGACACCTATATCTGAAATGCCTATTGACACCTATATCTGAAATGCCTATCGACACCTATATCTGAAATGCCTATCGACACCTATATCTGAAATGCCTATCGACACCTATATCTGAAATGCCTATCGACACCTATTTTTGAAATGCCTATCGGAAACTACATCTGAAATGCCTATCAGCACCTATATTTGAAATGCCTATCGGCAACCATATCTGGAATACCTATCGGCACCTATATTTGAAATGCCCATCGGCTTCTATATCTGAAATGCCTATCGGCACCTATTTTTAAAATGCCAATCGGCAACTATATCTGAAATGCCTATCGGCACCTATATCTGAAATGCCTATCGACACCTATATCTGAAATGCCTATCGACACCTATATCTGAAATGTTTATCGACACCTATATCTGAAATGCCTATCGACACCTATATCTGAAATGCCTATCGACACCTATATCTAAAATGCCTATCGACACCTATATCTGAAATGCCTATCGACACCTATATCTGAAATGCCTATCGACACCTATTTTTGAAATGCCTATCGGAAACTACATCTGAAATGCCTATCAGCACCTATATTTGAAATGCCTATCGGCAACCATATCTGGAATGCCTATCGGCACCTATATTTGAAATGCCTATCGGCTTCTATATCTGAAATGCCTATCGGCACCTATTTTTAAAATGCCAATCGGCAACTATATCTGAATTGCCTATCGGCACCTATATCTGAAATGCCTATCGACACCTATATCTGAAATGCCTATCGACACCTATATCTGAAATGCCTATCGACACCTATATCTGAAATGCCTATCGACACCTATATCTGAAATGCCTATCGACACCTATATCTGAAATGCCTATCGACACCTATATCTGAAATGCCTATCGACACCTATATCTGAAATGCCTATCGACACCTATATCTGAAATGCCTATCGACACCTATTTTTGAAATGCCTATCGGAAACTACATCTGAAATGCCTATCAGCACCTATATTTGAAATGCCTATCGGCAACCATATCTAAAATGCCTATCGGCACCTATATTTGAAATGCCTATCGGCTTCTATATCTGAAATGCCTATCGGCACCTATTTTTAAAATGCCAATCGGCAACTATATCTGAAATGCCTGTTGGCACCTATATGTGAAATGCCTATCGACACCTATATCTGAAATGCCTATCGACACCTATATCTGAAATGCCTATCGACACCTATATCTGAAATGCCTATCGACACCTATATCTGAAATGCTAATCGACACCTATATCTGAAATGCCTATCGACACCTATATCTGAAATGCCTATCGACACCTAGATCTGAAATGCCTATCGACACTTATTTTTGAAATGCCTATCGGAAACTACATCTGAAATGCCTATCGGCACCTATATTTGAAATGCCTATCGGTATCTATATCTGAAATGCCTATCGGCACCTATTTTTAAAATGCCAATCGGCAACTATATCTGAAATGCCTATCGGCACCTATATCTGAAATGCCTATCGACACCTATATCTGAAATGCCTATCGACACCTATATCTGAAATGTTTATCGACACCTATATCTGAAATGCCTATCGACACCTATATCTGAAATGCCTATCGACACCTATATCTGAAATGCCTATCGACACCTATATCTGAAATGCCTATCGACACCTATATCTGAAATGCCTATCGACACCTATTTTTGAAATGCCTATCGGAAACTACATCTGAAATGCCTATCAGCACCTATATTTGAAATGCCTATCGGCAACCATATCTGGAATGCCTATCGGCACCTATATTTGAAATGCCTATCGGCTTCTATATCTGAAATGCTATCGGCACCTATTTTTAAAATGCCAATCGGCAACTATATCTGAAATGCCTATCGGCACCTATATCTGAAATGCCTATTGACACCTATATCTGAAATGCCTATCGACACCTATATCTGAAATGCCTATCGACACCTATATCTGAAATGCCTATCGACACCTATATCTGAAATGCCTATCGACACCTATATCTGAAATGCCTATCGACACCTATATCTGAAATGCCTATCGACACCTATATCTGAAATGCCTATCGACACCTATTTTTGAAATGCCTATCGGAAACTACATCTGAAATGCCTATCAGCACCTATATTTGAAATGCCTATCGGCAACCATATCTGGAATGCCTATCGGCACCTATATTTGAAATGCCTATCGGCTTCTATATCTGAAATGCCTATCGGCACCTATTTTTAAAATGCCAATCGGCAACTATATCTGAAATGCCTATTGGCACCTATATCTGAAATGCCTATCGACACCTATATCTGAAATGCCTATCGAGACCTATATCTGAAATGCCTATCGACACCTATATCTGAAATGCCTATCGACACCTATATCTGAAATGCCTATCGACACCTATTTTTGAAATGCCTATCGGAAACTACATCTGAAATGCCTATCAGCACCTATATTTGAAATGCCTATCGGCAACCATATCTGGAATGCCTATCGGCACCTATATTTGAAATGCCTATCGGCTTCTATATCTGAAATGCCTATCGGCACCTATTTTTAAAATGCCAATCGGCAACTATATCTGAAATGCATATCGGCACCTATATCTGAAATGCCTATCGACACCTATATCTGAAATGCCTATCGACACCTATATCTGAAATGCCTATCGACACCTATATCTAAAATGCCTATCGACACCTATATCTGAAATGCCTATCGACACCTATATCTGAAATGCCTATCGACACCTATATCTGAAATGCCTATCGACACCTATATCTGAAATGCCTATCGACACCTATTTTTGAAATGCCTATCGGAAACTACATCTGAAATGCCTATCAGCACCTATATTTGAAATGCCTATCGGCAACCATATCTGGAATGCCTATCGGCACCTATATTTGAAATGCCTATCGGCTTCTATATCTGAAATGCCTATCGGCACCTATTTTTAAAATGCCAATCGGCAACTATATCTGAAATGCCTATCGGCACCTATATCTGAAATGCCTATCGACACATATATCTGAAATGCCTATCGACACCTATATCTGAAATGCCTATCGACACCTATATCTGAAATGCCTATCGGCACCTATTTTTAAAATGCCAATCGGCAACTATATCTGAAATGCCTATTAGCACCTATATCTGAAATGCCTATCGACACCTATATCTGAAATGCCTATCGACACCTATATCTGAAATGCCTATCGACACCTATATCTGAAATGCCTATCGACACCTATATCTGAAATGCCTATCGACACCTATATCTGAAATGCCTAACGACACCTATATCTGAAATGCCTATCGACACCTATATCTGAAATGCCTATCGACACCTATATCTGAAATGCCTATCGACACCTATATCTGAAATGCCTATCGACACCTATATCTGAAATGCCTATCGACACCTATTTTTGAAATGCCTATCGGAAACTACATCTGAAATGCCTATCAGCACCTATATTTGAAATGCCTATCGGCAACCATATCTGGAATGCCTATCGGCACCTATATTTGAAATGCCTATCGGCTTCTATATCTGAAATGCCTATCGGCACCTATTTTTAAAATGCCAATCGGCAACTATATCTGAAATGCCTATTGGCACCTATATCTGAAATGCCTATCGACACCTATATCTGAAATGCCTATCGACACCTATATCTGAAATGCCTATCGACACCTATATCTGAAATGCCTATCGACACCTATATCTGAAATGCCTATCGACACCTATTTTTGAAATGCCTATCGGAAACTACATCTGAAATGCCTATCAGCACCTATATTTGAAATGCCTATCGGCAACCATATCTGGAATGCCTATCGGCACCTATATTTGAAATGCCTATCGGCTTCTATAACTGAAATGCCTATCGGCACCTATTTTTAAAATGCCAATCGGCAACTATATCTGAAATGCCTATCGGCACCTATATCTGAAATGCCTATCGACCCCTATATCTGAAATGCCTATCGACACCTATATCTGAAATGCCTATCGACACCTATATCTGAAATGCCTATCGGCACCTATTTTTAAAATGCCAATCGGCAACTATATCTGAAATGCCTATCGGCACCTATATCTGAAATGCCTATCGACACCTATATCTGAAATGCCTATCGACACCTATATCTGAAATGCCTATCGACACCTATATCTGAAATGCCTATCGACACCTATATCTGAAATGCCTATCGACACCTATATCTGAAATGCCTATCGACACCTATATCTGAAATGCCTATCGACACCTATATCTGAAATGCCTATCGACACCTATATCTGAAATGCCTATCGACACCTATATCTGAAATGCCTATCGACACCTATATCTGAAATGCCTATCAACACCTATTTTTGAAATGCCTATCGGAAACTACATCTGAAATGCCTATCAGCACCTATATTTGAAATGCCTATCGGCAACCATATCTGGAATGCCTATCGGCACCTATATTTGAAATGCCTATCGGCTTCTATATCTGAAATGCCTATTGGCACCTATTTTTAAAATGCCAATCGGCAACTATATCTGAAATGCCTATTGGCACCTATATCTGAAATGCCTATCGACACCTATATCTGAAATGCCTATCGACACCTATATCTGAAATGCCTATCGACACCTATATCTGAAATGCCTATCGACACCTATATCTGAAATGCGTATCGACACCTATATCTGAAATGCCTATCGACACCTATATCTGAAATGCCTATCGACACCTATTTCTGAAATGCCTATCGATACCTATTTTTGAAATGCCTAACGGAAACTACATCTGAAATGCCTATCAGCACCTATATTTGAAATGCCTATCGGCAACCATATCTGGAATGCCTATCGGCACCTATATTTGAAATGCCTATCGGCTTCTATATCTGAAATGCCTATCGGCACCTATATCTGAAATGCCTATCGACACCTATATCTGAAATGCCTATCGACACCTATATCTGAAATGCCTATCGACACCTATATCTGAAATGCCTATCGACACCTATATCTGAAATGCCTATCGACACCTATATCTGAAATGCCTATCGACACCTATATCTGAAATGCCTATCGACACCTATATCTGAAATGCCTATCGACACCTATATCTGAAATGCCTATCGACACCTATATCTGAAATGCCTATCGACACCTATATCTGAAATGCCTATCAACACCTATTTTTGAAATGCCTATCGGAAACTACATCTGAAATGCCTATCAGCACCTATATTTGAAATGCCTATCGGCAACCATATCTGGAATGCCTATCGGCACCTATATTTGAAATGCCTATCGGCTTCTATATCTGAAATGCCTATTGGCACCTATTTTTAAAATGCCAATCGGCAACTATATCTGAAATGCCTATTGGCACCTATATCTGAAATGCCTATCGACACCTATATCTGAAATGCCTATCGACACCTATATCTGAAATGCCTATCGACACCTATATCTGAAATGCCTATCGACACCTATATCTGAAATGCGTATCGACACCTATATCTGAAATGCCTATCGACACCTATATCTGAAATGCCTATCGACACCTATATCTGAAATGCCTATCGACACCTATTTTTGAAATGCCTAACGGAAACTACATCTGAAATGCCTATCAGCACCTATATTTGAAATGCCTATCGGCAACCATATCTGGAATGCCTATCGGCACCTATATTTGAAATGCCTATCGGCTTCTATATCTGAAATGCCTATCGGCACCTATTTTTAAAATGCCAATCGGCAACTATATCTGAAATGCCTATCGACACCTATATCTGAAATGCCTATCGACACCTATATCTGAAATGCCTATCGACACCTATATCTGAAATGCCTATCGACACCTATATCTGAAATGCCTATCGACACCTATATCTGAAATGCCTATCGACACCTATTTTTGAAATGCCTATCGGAAACTACATCTGAAATGCCTATCTGCACCTATATTTGAAATGCTTATCGGCAACCATATCTGGAATGCCTATCGGCACCTATATTTGAAATGCCTATCGGCTTCTATATCTGAAATGCCTATCGGCACCTATTTTTAAAATGCCAATCGGCAACTATATCTGAAATGCCTATCGGCACCTATATCTGAAATGCCTATCGACACCTATATCTAAAATGCCTATCGACACCTATATCTGAAATGCCTATCGACACCTATATCTGAAATGCCTCTCGACACCTATATCTGAAATTCCTATCGACACCTATATCTGAAATGCCTATCGACACCTATATCTGAAATGCCTATCGACACCTATATCTGAAATGCCTATCGACACCTATTTTTGAAATGCCTATCGGAAACTACATCTGAAATGCCTATCAGCACCTAAATTTGAAATGCCTATCGGCAACCATATCTGGAATGCCTATCGGCACCTATATTTGAAATGCCTATCGGCTTCTATATCTGAAATGCCTATCGGCACCTATTTTTAAAATGCCAATCGGCAACTATATCTGAAATGCCTATCGGCACCTATATCTGAAATGCCTATCGACACCTATATCTGAAATGCCTATTGACACCTATATCTGAAATGCCTATCGACACCTATATCTGAAATGCCTATCGACACCTATATCTGAAATGCCTATCGACACCTATATCTGAAATGCCTATCGACACCTATTTTTGAAATGCCTATCGGAAACTACATCTGAAATGCCTATCAGCACCTATATTTGAAATGCCTATCGGCAACCATATCTGGAATACCTATCGGCACCTATATTTGAAATGCCTATCGGCTTCTATATCTGAAATGCCTATCGGCACCTATTTTTAAAATGCCAATCGGCAACTATATCTGAAATGCCTATCGGCACCTATATCTGAAATGCCTATCGACACCTATATCTGAAATGCCTATCGACACCTATATCTGAAATGTTTATCGACACCTATATCTGAAATGCCTATCGACACCTATATCTGAAATGCCTATCGACACCTATATCTAAAATGCCTATCGACACCTATATCTGAAATGCCTATCGACACCTATATCTGAAATGCCTATCGACACCTATTTTTGAAATGCCTATCGGAAACTACATCTGAAATGCCTATCAGCACCTATATTTGAAATGCCTATCGGCAACCATATCTGGAATGCCTATCGGCACCTATATTTGAAATGCCTATCGGCTTCTATATCTGAAATGCCTATCGGCACCTATTTTTAAAATGCCAATCGGCAACTATATCTGAATTGCCTATCGGCACCTATATCTGAAATGCCTATCGACACCTATATCTGAAATGCCTATCGACACCTATATCTGAAATGCCTATCGACACCTATATCTGAAATGCCTATCGACACCTATATCTGAAATGCCTATCGACACCTATATCTGAAATGCCTATCGACACCTATATCTGAAATGCCTATCGACACCTATATCTGAAATGCCTATCGACACCTATATCTGAAATGCCTATCGACACCTATTTTTGAAATGCCTATCGGAAACTACATCTGAAATGCCTATCAGCACCTATATTTGAAATGCCTATCGGCAACCATATCTAAAATGCCTATCGGCACCTATATTTGAAATGCCTATCGGCTTCTATATCTGAAATGCCTATCGGCACCTATTTTTAAAATGCCAATCGGCAACTATATCTGAAATGCCTGTTGGCACCTATATGTGAAATGCCTATCGACACCTATATCTGAAATGCCTATCGACACCTATATCTGAAATGCCTATCGACACCTATATCTGAAATGCCTATCGACACCTATATCTGAAATGCTAATCGACACCTATATCTGAAATGCCTATCGACACCTATATCTGAAATGCCTATCGACACCTAGATCTGAAATGCCTATCGACACTTATTTTTGAAATGCCTATCGGAAACTACATCTGAAATGCCTATCGGCACCTATATTTGAAATGCCTATCGGTATCTATATCTGAAATGCCTATCGGCACCTATTTTTAAAATGCCAATCGGCAACTATATCTGAAATGCCTATCGGCACCTATATCTGAAATGCCTATCGACACCTATATCTGAAATGCCTATCGACACCTATATCTGAAATGTTTATCGACACCTATATCTGAAATGCCTATCGACACCTATATCTGAAATGCCTATCGACACCTATATCTGAAATGCCTATCGACACCTATATCTGAAATGCCTATCGACACCTATATCTGAAATGCCTATCGACACCTATTTTTGAAATGCCTATCGGAAACTACATCTGAAATGCCTATCAGCACCTATATTTGAAATGCCTATCGGCAACCATATCTGGAATGCCTATCGGCACCTATATTTGAAATGCCTATCGGCTTCTATATCTGAAATGCTATCGGCACCTATTTTTAAAATGCCAATCGGCAACTATATCTGAAATGCCTATCGGCACCTATATCTGAAATGCCTATTGACACCTATATCTGAAATGCCTATCGACACCTATATCTGAAATGCCTATCGACACCTATATCTGAAATGCCTATCGACACCTATATCTGAAATGCCTATCGACACCTATATCTGAAATGCCTATCGACACCTATATCTGAAATGCCTATCGACACCTATATCTGAAATGCCTATCGACACCTATTTTTGAAATGCCTATCGGAAACTACATCTGAAATGCCTATCAGCACCTATATTTGAAATGCCTATCGGCAACCATATCTGGAATGCCTATCGGCACCTATATTTGAAATGCCTATCGGCTTCTATATCTGAAATGCCTATCGGCACCTATTTTTAAAATGCCAATCGGCAACTATATCTGAAATGCCTATTGGCACCTATATCTGAAATGCCTATCGACACCTATATCTGAAATGCCTATCGAGACCTATATCTGAAATGCCTATCGACACCTATATCTGAAATGCCTATCGACACCTATATCTGAAATGCCTATCGACACCTATTTTTGAAATGCCTATCGGAAACTACATCTGAAATGCCTATCAGCACCTATATTTGAAATGCCTATCGGCAACCATATCTGGAATGCCTATCGGCACCTATATTTGAAATGCCTATCGGCTTCTATATCTGAAATGCCTATCGGCACCTATTTTTAAAATGCCAATCGGCAACTATATCTGAAATGCATATCGGCACCTATATCTGAAATGCCTATCGACACCTATATCTGAAATGCCTATCGACACCTATATCTGAAATGCCTATCGACACCTATATCTAAAATGCCTATCGACACCTATATCTGAAATGCCTATCGACACCTATATCTGAAATGCCTATCGACACCTATATCTGAAATGCCTATCGACACCTATATCTGAAATGCCTATCGACACCTATTTTTGAAATGCCTATCGGAAACTACATCTGAAATGCCTATCAGCACCTATATTTGAAATGCCTATCGGCAACCATATCTGGAATGCCTATCGGCACCTATATTTGAAATGCCTATCGGCTTCTATATCTGAAATGCCTATCGGCACCTATTTTTAAAATGCCAATCGGCAACTATATCTGAAATGCCTATCGGCACCTATATCTGAAATGCCTATCGACACATATATCTGAAATGCCTATCGACACCTATATCTGAAATGCCTATCGACACCTATATCTGAAATGCCTATCGGCACCTATTTTTAAAATGCCAATCGGCAACTATATCTGAAATGCCTATTAGCACCTATATCTGAAATGCCTATCGACACCTATATCTGAAATGCCTATCGACACCTATATCTGAAATGCCTATCGACACCTATATCTGAAATGCCTATCGACACCTATATCTGAAATGCCTATCGACACCTATATCTGAAATGCCTAACGACACCTATATCTGAAATGCCTATCGACACCTATATCTGAAATGCCTATCGACACCTATATCTGAAATGCCTATCGACACCTATATCTGAAATGCCTATCGACACCTATATCTGAAATGCCTATCGACACCTATTTTTGAAATGCCTATCGGAAACTACATCTGAAATGCCTATCAGCACCTATATTTGAAATGCCTATCGGCAACCATATCTGGAATGCCTATCGGCACCTATATTTGAAATGCCTATCGGCTTCTATATCTGAAATGCCTATCGGCACCTATTTTTAAAATGCCAATCGGCAACTATATCTGAAATGCCTATTGGCACCTATATCTGAAATGCCTATCGACACCTATATCTGAAATGCCTATCGACACCTATATCTGAAATGCCTATCGACACCTATATCTGAAATGCCTATCGACACCTATATCTGAAATGCCTATCGACACCTATTTTTGAAATGCCTATCGGAAACTACATCTGAAATGCCTATCAGCACCTATATTTGAAATGCCTATCGGCAACCATATCTGGAATGCCTATCGGCACCTATATTTGAAATGCCTATCGGCTTCTATAACTGAAATGCCTATCGGCACCTATTTTTAAAATGCCAATCGGCAACTATATCTGAAATGCCTATCGGCACCTATATCTGAAATGCCTATCGACCCCTATATCTGAAATGCCTATCGACACCTATATCTGAAATGCCTATCGACACCTATATCTGAAATGCCTATCGGCACCTATTTTTAAAATGCCAATCGGCAACTATATCTGAAATGCCTATCGGCACCTATATCTGAAATGCCTATCGACACCTATATCTGAAATGCCTATCGACACCTATATCTGAAATGCCTATCGACACCTATATCTGAAATGCCTATCGACACCTATATCTGAAATGCCTATCGACACCTATATCTGAAATGCCTATCGACACCTATATCTGAAATGCCTATCGACACCTATATCTGAAATGCCTATCGACACCTATATCTGAAATGCCTATCGACACCTATATCTGAAATGCCTATCGACACCTATATCTGAAATGCCTATCAACACCTATTTTTGAAATGCCTATCGGAAACTACATCTGAAATGCCTATCAGCACCTATATTTGAAATGCCTATCGGCAACCATATCTGGAATGCCTATCGGCACCTATATTTGAAATGCCTATCGGCTTCTATATCTGAAATGCCTATTGGCACCTATTTTTAAAATGCCAATCGGCAACTATATCTGAAATGCCTATTGGCACCTATATCTGAAATGCCTATCGACACCTATATCTGAAATGCCTATCGACACCTATATCTGAAATGCCTATCGACACCTATATCTGAAATGCCTATCGACACCTATATCTGAAATGCGTATCGACACCTATATCTGAAATGCCTATCGACACCTATATCTGAAATGCCTATCGACACCTATTTCTGAAATGCCTATCGATACCTATTTTTGAAATGCCTAACGGAAACTACATCTGAAATGCCTATCAGCACCTATATTTGAAATGCCTATCGGCAACCATATCTGGAATGCCTATCGGCACCTATATTTGAAATGCCTATCGGCTTCTATATCTGAAATGCCTATCGGCACCTATATCTGAAATGCCTATCGACACCTATATCTGAAATGCCTATCGACACCTATATCTGAAATGCCTATCGACACCTATATCTGAAATGCCTATCGACACCTATATCTGAAATGCCTATCGACACCTATATCTGAAATGCCTATCGACACCTATATCTGAAATGCCTATCGACACCTATATCTGAAATGCCTATCGACACCTATATCTGAAATGCCTATCGACACCTATATCTGAAATGCCTATCGACACCTATATCTGAAATGCCTATCAACACCTATTTTTGAAATGCCTATCGGAAACTACATCTGAAATGCCTATCAGCACCTATATTTGAAATGCCTATCGGCAACCATATCTGGAATGCCTATCGGCACCTATATTTGAAATGCCTATCGGCTTCTATATCTGAAATGCCTATTGGCACCTATTTTTAAAATGCCAATCGGCAACTATATCTGAAATGCCTATTGGCACCTATATCTGAAATGCCTATCGACACCTATATCTGAAATGCCTATCGACACCTATATCTGAAATGCCTATCGACACCTATATCTGAAATGCCTATCGACACCTATATCTGAAATGCGTATCGACACCTATATCTGAAATGCCTATCGACACCTATATCTGAAATGCCTATCGACACCTATATCTGAAATGCCTATCGACACCTATTTTTGAAATGCCTAACGGAAACTACATCTGAAATGCCTATCAGCACCTATATTTGAAATGCCTATCGGCAACCATATCTGGAATGCCTATCGGCACCTATATTTGAAATGCCTATCGGCTTCTATATCTGAAATGCCTATCGGCACCTATTTTTAAAATGCCAATCGGCAACTATATCTGAAATGCCTATCGACACCTATATCTGAAATGCCTATCGACACCTATATCTGAAATGCCTATCGACACCTATATCTGAAATGCCTATCGACACCTATATCTGAAATGCCTATCGACACCTATATCTGAAATGCCTATCGACACCTATATCTGAAATGCCTATCGACACCTATATCTGAAATGCCTATCAACACCTATTTTTGAAATGCCTATCGGAAACTACATCTGAAATGCCTATCAGCACCTATATTTGAAATGCCTATCGGCAACCATATCTGGAATGCCTATCGGCACCTATATTTGAAATGCCTATCGGCTTCTATATCTGAAATGCCTATTGGCACCTATTTTTAAAATGCCAATCGGCAACTATATCTGAAATGCCTATTGGCACCTATATCTGAAATGCCTATCGACACCTATATCTGAAATGCCTATCGACACCTATATCTGAAATGCCTATCGACACCTATATCTGAAATGCCTATCGACACCTATATCTGAAATGCGTATCGACACCTATATCTGAAATGCCTATCGACACCTATATCTGAAATGCCTATCGACACCTATATCTGAAATGCCTATCGACACCTATTTTTGAAATGCCTAACGGAAACTACATCTGAAATGCCTATCAGCACCTATATTTGAAATGCCTATCGGCAACCATATCTGGAATGCCTATCGGCACCTATATTTGAAATGCCTATCGGCTTCTATATCTGAAATGCCTATCGGCACCTATTTTTAAAATGCCAATCGGCAACTATATCTGAAATGCCTATCGGCACCTATATCTGAAATGCCTATCGACACCTATATCTGAAATGCCTATCGACACCTATATCTGAAATGCCTATCGACACCTATATCTGAAACGCCTATCGACACCTATATCTGAAATGCCTATCGACACCTATATCTGAAATGTTTATCGACACCTATATCTGAAATGCCTATCGACACCTATATCTGAAATGCCTATCGACACCTATATCTGAAATGCCTATCGACACCTATATCTGAAATGCCTATCGACACCTATTTTTGAAATGCCTATCGGAAACTACATCTGAAATGCCTATCAGCACCTATATTTGAAATGCCTATCGGCAACCATATCTGGAATGCCTATCGGCACCTATATTTGAAATGCCTATCGGCTTCTATATCTGAAATGCTATCGGCACCTATTTTTAAAATGCCAATCGGCAACTATATCTGAAATGCCTATCGGCACCTATATCTCAAATGCCTATTGACACCTATATCTGAAATGCCTATCGACACCTATATCTGAAATGCCTATCGACACCTATATCTGAAATGCCTATCGACACCTATATCTGAAATGCCTATCGACACCTATATCTGAAATGCCTATCGACACCTATATCTGAAATGCCTATCGACACCTATATCTGAAATGCCTATCGACACCTATTTTTGAAATGCCTATCGGAAACTACATCTGAAATGCCTATCAGCACCTATATTTGAAATGCCTATCGGCAACCATATCTGGAATGCCTATCGGCACCTATATTTGAAATGCCTATCGGCTTCTATATCTGAAATGCCTATCGGCACCTATTTTTAAAATGCCAATCGGCAACTATATCTGAAATGCCTATTGGCACCTATATCTGAAATGCCTATCGACACCTATATCTGAAATGCCTATCGACACCTATAACTGAAATGCCTATCGACACCTATATCTGAAATGCCTATCGACACCTATATCTGAAATGCCTATCGACACCTATTTTTGAAATGCCTATCGGAAACTACATCTGAAATGCCTATCAGCACCTATATTTGAAATGCCTATCGGCAACCATATCTGGAATGCCTATCGGCACCTATATTTGAAATGCCTATCGGCTTCTATATCTGAAATGCCTATCGGCACCTATTTTTAAAATGCCAATCGGCAACTATATCTGAAATGCCTATCGGCACCTATATCTGAAATGCCTATCGACACCTATATCTGAAATGCCTATCGACACCTATATCTGAAATGCCTATCGACACCTATATCTAAAATGCCTATCGACACCTATATCTGAAATGCCTATCGACACCTATATCTGAAATGCCTATCGACACCTATATCTGAAATGCCTATCGACACCTATATCTGAAATGCCTATCGACACCTATTTTTGAAATGCCTATCGGAAACTACATCTGAAATGCCTATCAGCACCTATATTTGAAATGCCTATCGGCAACCATATCTGGAATGCCTATCGGCACCTATATTTGAAATGCCTATCGGCTTCTATATCTGAAATGCCTATCGGCACCTATTTTTAAAATGCCAATCGGCAACTATATCTGAAATGCCTATCGGCACCTATATCTGAAATGCCTATCGACACCTATATCTGAAATGCCTATCGACACCTATATCTGAAATGCCTATCGAAACCTATATCTGAAATGCCTATCGGCACCTGTTTTTAAAATGCCAATCGGCAACTATATCTGAAATGCCTATTAGCACCTATATCTGAAATGCCTATCGACACCTATATCTGAAATGCCTATCGACACCTATATCTGAAATGCCTATCGACACCTATATCTGAAATGCCTATCGACACCTATATCTGAAATGCCTATCGACACCTATATCTGAAATGCCTAACGACACCTATATCTGAAATGCCTATCGACACCTATATCTGAAATGCCTATCGACACCTATTTTTGAAATGCCTATCGGAAAATACATCTGAAATGCCTATCAGCACCTATATTTGAAATGCCTATCGGCAACCATATCTGGAATGCCTATCGGCACCTATATTTGAAATGCCTATCGGTTTCTATATCTGAAATGCCTATCGGCACCTATTTTTAAAATGCCAATCGGCAACTATATCTGAAATGCCTATCGGCACCTATATCTGAAATGCCTATCGACACCTATATCTGAAATGCCTATCGACACCTATATCTGAAATGCCTATCGACACCTATATCTGAAATGCCTATCGACACCTATATCTGAAATGCCTATCGACACCTATATCTGAAATGCCTATCGACACCTATTTTTGAAATGCCTATCGGAAACTACATCTGAAATGCCTATCAGCACCTATATTTGAAATGCCTATCGGCAACCATATCTGGAATGCTTATCGGCACCTATATTTGAAATGCCTATCGGCTTCTATATCTGAAATGCCTATCGGCACCTATTTTTAAAATGCCAATCGGCAACTATATCTGAAATGCCTATCGGCACCTATATCTGAAATGCCTATCGACTCCTATATCTGAAATGCCTATCGACACCTATATCTGAAATGCCTATCGACACCTATATCTGAAATGCCTATCGACACCTATATCTGAAATGCCTATCGACACCTATATCTGAAATGCCTATCGACACCTATATCTAAAATGCCTATCGACACCTATATCTGAAATGCCTATCGACACCTATTTTTGAAATGCCTATCGGAAACTACATCTGAAATGCCTATCAGCACCTATGTTTGAAATGCCTATCGGCAACCATATCTGGAATGCCTATCGGCACCTATATTTGAAATGCCTATCGGCTTCTATATCTGAAATGCCTATCGGCACCTATTTTTAAAATGCCAATCGGCAACTATATCTGAAATGCCTATCGGCACCTATATCTGAAATGCCTATCGACACCTATATCTGAAATGCCTATCGACACCTATATCTGAAATGCCTATCGACACCTATATCTGAAATGCCTATCGACACCTATATCTGAAATGCCTATCGACACCTATATCTGAAATGCCTATCGACACCTATATCTGAAATGCCTATCGACACCTATATCTGAAATGCCTATCGACACCTATTTTTGAAATGCCTATCGGAAACTACATCTGAAATGCCTATCAGCACCTATATTTGAAATGCCTATCGGCAACCATATCTGGAATGCCTATCGGCACCTATATTTGAAATGCCTATCGGCTTCTATATCTGAAATGCCTATCGGCACCTATTTTTAAAATGCCAATCGGCAACTATATCTGAAATGCCTATCGGCACCTATATCTGAAATGCCTATCGAAACCTATATCTGAAATGCCTATCGACACCTATATCTGAAATGCCTATCGACACCTATATCTGAAATGCCTATCGACACATATATCTGAAATGCCTATCGACACCTATATCTGAAATGCCTATCGACACCTATATCTGAAATGCCTATCGACACCTATATCTGAAATGCCTATCGGCACCTATATCTGAAATGCCTATCGACACCTATTTTTGAAATGCCTATCGAAAACTACATCTGAAATGCCTATCAGCACCTATATTTGAAATGCCTATCGGCAACCATATCTGGAATGCCTATCGGCACCTATATTTGAAATGCCTATCGGCTTCTATATCTGAAATGCCTATCGGCACCTATTTTTAAAATGCCAATCGGCAACTATATCTGAAATGCCTATCGGCACCTATATCTGAAATGCCTATCGACACCTATATCTGAAATGCCTATCGACACCTATATCTGAAATGCCTATCGACACCTATATCTGAAATGCCTATCGACACCTATATCTGAAATGCCTATCGACACCTATATCTGAAATGCCTATCGACACCTATATCTGAAATGCCTATCGACACCTATATCTGAAATGCCTATCGACACCTATATCTGAAATGCCTATCGACACCTATATCTGAAATGCCTATCGACACCTATATCTGAAATGCCTATTGACACCTATTTTTGAAATGCCTATCGGAAACTACATCTGAAATGCCTATCAGCATCTATATTTGAAATGCCTATCGGCAACCATATCTAGAATGCTTATCGGCACCTATATTTGAAATGCCTATCGGCTTCTATATCTGAAATGCCTATCGGCACCTATTTTTAAAATGCCAATCGGCAACTATATCTGAAATGCCTATCGGCACCTATATCTGAAATGCCTATCGACACCTATATCTGAAATGCCTATCGACACCTATATCTGAAATGCCTATCGACACCTATATCTGAAATGCCTATCGACACCTATATCTGAAATGCCTATCGACACCTATATCTGAAATGCCTATCGACACCTATATCTGAAATGCCTATCGACACCTATATCTGAAATGCCTATCGACACCTATTTTTGAAATGCCTATTGGAAACTACATCTGAAATGCCTATCAGCACCTATATTTGAAATGCCTATCGGCAACCATATCTGGAATGCCTATCGGCACCTATATTTGAAATGCCTATCGGCTTCTATATCTGAAATGCCTATCGGCACCTATTTTTATAATGCCAATCGGCAACTATATCTGAAATGCCTATCGGCACCTATATCTAAAATGCCTATCGACACCTATATCTGAAATGCCTATCGACACCTATATCTGAAATGCCTATCGACACCTATATCTGAAATGCCTATCGACACCTTTATCCTAAATGCCTATCGACACTTATATCTGAAATGCTTATCGACACCTATATCTGAAATGCCTATCGACACCTATATCTGAAATGCCTATCGACACCTATTTTTGAAATGCCTATCGGAAACTACATCTGAAATGCCTATCAGCACCTATATTTGAAATGCCTATCGGCAACCATATCTGGAATGCCTATCGGCACCTATATTTGAAATGTCTATCGGCTTCTATATCTGAAATGCCTATCGGCACCTATTTTTAAAATGCCAATCGGCAACTATATCTGAAATGCCTATCGGCACCTATATCTGAAATGCCTATCGACACCTATATCTGAAATCCCTATCGACACCTATATCTGAAATGCCTATCGACACCTATATCTGAAATGCCTATCGACACCTATATCTGAAATGCCTATCGACACCTATATCTGAAATGCCTATCGACACCTATATCTGAAATGCCTATCGACACCTATATCTAAAATGCCTATCGACACCTATTTTTGAAATGCCTATCGGAAACTACATCTGAAATGCCTATCAGCACCTATATTTGAAATGCCTATCGGCAACCATATCTGGAATGCCTATCGGCACCTATATTTGAAATGCCTATCATATTCTATATCTGAAATGCCTATCGGCACCTATTTTTAAAATGCCAATCGGCAACTATATCTGAAATGCCTATTGGCACCTATATCTGAAATGCCTATCGACACCTATATCTGAAATGCCTATCGACACCTATATCTGAAATGCCTATCGACACCTATATCTGAAATGCCTATCGACACCTATATCTGAAATGCCTATCGACACCTATTTTTGAAATGCCTATCGGAAACTACATCTGAAATGCCTATCAGCACCTATATTTGAAATGCCTATCGGCAACCATATCTGGAATGCCTATCGGCACCTATATTTGAAATGCCTATCGGCTTCTATATCTGAAATGCCTATCGGCACCTATTTTTAAAATGCCAATCGGCAACTATATCTGAAATGCCTATCGGCACCTATATCTGAAATGCCTATCGACACCTATATCTGAAATGCCTATCGACACCTATATCTGAAATGCCTATCGACACCTATATCTGAAATGGCTATCGACACCTATATCTGAAATGCCTATCGACACCTATATCTGAAATGCCTATCGACACCTATATCTGAAATGCCTATCGACACCTATATCTAAAATGCCTATCGACACCTATTTTTGAAATGCCTATCGGAAACTACATCTAAAATGCCTATCAGCACCTATATTTGAAATGCCTATCGGCAACCATATCTGGAATGCCTATCGGCACCTATATTTGAAATGCCTATCGGCTTCTATATCTGAAATGCCTATCGGCACCAATTTTTAAAATGCCAATCGGCAACTATATCTGAAATGCCTATCGGCACCTATATTTGAAATGCCTATCGACACCTATATCTGAAATGCCTATCGACACCTATATCTGAAATGCCTATCGACACCTATATCTGAAATGACTATCGACACCTATATCTGAAATGCCTATCGACACCTATATCTGAAATGCCTATCGACACCTATATCTGAAATGCCTATCGACACCTATATCTGAAATGCCTATCGACACCTATATCTGAAATGCCTATCGACACCTATTTTTGAAATGCCTATCGGAAACTACATCTGAAATGCCTATCAGCACCTATATTTGAAATGCCTATCGGCAACCATATCTGGAATGCCTATCGGCACCTATATTTGAAATGCCTATCGGCTTCTATATCTGAAATGCCTATCGGCACCTATTTTTAAAATCGCAATCGGCAACTATATCTAAAATGCCTATCGGCACCTATATCTGAAATGCCTATCGACACCTATATCTGAAATGCCTATCGACACCTATATCTGAAATGCCTATCGACACCTATATCTGAAATGCCTATCGACAACTATATCTGAAATGCCTATCGACACCTATATCTGAAATGCCTATCGACACCTATATCTGAAATGCCTATCGACACCTATATCTGAAATGCCTATCGACACCTATTTTTGAAATGCCTATCGGAAACCACATCTGAAATGCCTATCAGCACCTATATTTGAAATGCCTATTGGCAACCATATCTGGAATGCCTATCGGCACCCATATTTGAAATGCCTATCGGCTTCTATATCTGAAATGCCTATCGGCACCTATTTTTAAAATGTCAATCGGCAACTATATCTGAAATGCCTATCGGTACTTATATCTGAAATGCCTATCGACACCTATATCTGAAATGCCTATCGACACCTATATCTGAAATGCCTATCGACACCTATATCTGAAATGCCTATCGACACCTATATCTGAAATGCCTATCGACACCTATATCTGAAATGCCTATCGACACCTATATCTGAAATGCCTTTCGACACCTATATCTGAAATGCCTATCGACACCTATTTTTGAAATGCCTATCGGAAACTACATCTGAAATGCCTATCAGCACCTAAATTTGAAATGCCTATCGGCAACCATATCTGGAATGCCTATCGGCACCTATATTTGAAATGCCTATCGGCTTCTATATCTGAAATGCCTATCGGCACCTATTTTTAAAATGCCAATCGGCAACTATATCTGAAATGCCTATCGGCACCTATATCTGAAATGCCTATCGACTCCTATATCTGAAATGCCTATCGACACCTATGTCTGAAATGCCTATCGACACCTATATCTGAAATGCCTATCGACACCTATATCTGAAATGCCTATCGACACCTATATCTGAAATGCCTATCGACACCTATTTTTGAAATGCCTATCGGAAACTACGTCTGAAATGCCTATCAGCACCTATATTTGAAATGCCTATCGGCAACCATATCTGGAATGCCTATCGGCACCTATATTTGAAATGCCTATCGGCTTCTATATCTGAAATGCCTATCGGCACCTATTTTTAAAATGCCATTTGGCAACTATATCTGAAATGCCTATCGGCACCTATATCTGAAATGCCTATCGACATCTATATCTAAAATGCCTATCGACACCTATATCTGAAATGCCTATCGACACCTATATCTGAAATGCCTATCGACACCTATATCTGAAATGCCTATCGACACCTATATCTGAAATGCCTATCGACACCTATATCTGAAATGCCTATCGACACCTATATCTGAAATTCCTATCGACACCTATATCTGAAATGCCTATCGACACCTATATCTGAAATGCCTATCGACACCTATTTTTGAAATGCCTATCGGAAACTACATCTGAAATGCCTATCAGCACCTTTATTTGAAATGCCTATCGGCAACCATATCTGGAATGCCTATCGGCACCTATATTTGAAATGCCTATCGGCTTCTATATCTGAAATGCCTATCGGCACCTATTTTTAAAATGCCAATCGGCAACTATATCTGAAATGCCTATCGGCACCTATATCTGAAATGCCTATCGACACCTATATCTGAAATGCCTATCGACACCTATATCTGAAATGCCTATCGACACCTATATCTGAAATGCCTATCGACACCTATATCTGAAATGCCTATCGACACCTATATCTGAAATGCCAATCGACACCTATTTTTGAAATGCCTATCGGAAACTACATCTGAAATGCCTATCAGCACCTATATTTGAAATGCCTATCGGCAACCATATCTGGAATGCCTATCGGCACCTATATTTGAAATGCCTATCGGCTTCTATATCTGAAATGCCTATCGGCACCTATTTTTAAAATGCCAATCGGCAACTATATCTGAAATGCCTATCGGCACCTATATCTGAAATGCCTATCGACACCTATATCTGAAATGCCTATCGACACCTATATCTGAAATGCCTATCGACACCTATATCTGAAATGCCTATCGACACCTATATCTGAAATGCCTATCGACACCTATATCTGAAATGCCTATCGACACCTATATCTGAAATGCCTATCGACACCTATATCTGAAATGCCTATCGACACCTATATCTGAAATGCCTATCGACACCTATTTTTGAAATGCCTATCGGAAACTACATCTGAAATGCCTATCAGCACCTATATTTGAAATGCCTATCGGCAACCATATCTGGAATGCCTATCGGCACCTATATTTAAAATGCCTATCGGCTTCTATATCTGAAATGCCTATCGGCACCTATTTTTAAAATGCCAATCGGCAACTATATCTGAAATGCCTATCGGCACCTATATCTGAAATGCCTATCGACACCTATATCTGAAATGCCTATCGACACCTATATCGGAAATGCCTATCGACACCTATATCTGAAATGCCTATCGACACCTATATCTGAAATGCCTATCGACACCTATATCTGAAATGCCTATCGACACCTATATCTGAAATGCCTATCGACACCTATATCTGAAATGCCTATCGACACTTATATCTGAAATGCCTATCGACACCTATTTTTGAAATGCCTATCGGAAACTACATCTGAAATGCCTATTAGCACCTATATTTGAAATGCCTATCGGCAACCATATCTGGAATGCCTATCGGCACCTATATTTGAAATGCCTATCGGTTTCTATATCTGAAATGCCTATCGGCACCTATTTTTAAAATGCCAATCGGCAACTATATCTGAAATGCCTATCGGCACCTATATCTGAAATGCCTATCGACACTATATCTGAAATGCCTATCGACACCTATATCTGAAATGCCTATCGACACCTATATCTGAAATGCCTATCGACACCTATATCTGAAATGCCTATCGACACCTATATCTGAAATGCCTATCGACACCTATTTTTGAAATGCCTATCGGAAACTACATATGAAATGCCTATTAGCACCTACATTTGAAATGCCTATCGGCAACCATATCTGGAATGCCTATCGGCACCTATATTTGAAATGCCTATTGGCTTCTATATCTGAAATGCCTATCGGCTTCTATTTTTAAAATGCCAATCGGCAACTATATCTGAAATGCCTATCGGCACCTATATCTGAAATGCCTATCGACACCTATATCTGAAATGCCTATCGACACCTAGATCTGAAATGCCTATCGACACCTATATCTGAAATGCCTACCGACACCTATATCTGAAATGCCTATCGACACCTATATCTGAAATGCCTATCGACACCTATATCTGAAATGCCTATCGACAACTATATCTGAAATGCCTATCGACACCTTTTTTTGAAATGCCTATCGGAAACTACATCTGAAATGCCTATTAGCACTTATATTTGAAATGCCTATCGGCAACCATATCTGGAATGCCTATCGGCACCTATATTTGAAATGCCTGTCGGCTTCTATATCCGAAATGCCTATCGGCACCTATTTTTAAAATGCCAATCGGCAACTATATCTGAAATGCCTATCGGCACCTATATCTGAAATGCCTATCAACACCTATATCTGAAATGCCTATCGACACCTATATCTGAAATGCCTATCGACACCTATATCTGAAATGCCTATCGACACCTATATCTGAAATGCCTATCGACACCTATATCTGAAATGCCTATCGACACCTATATCTGAAATGCCTATCGACACCTATATCTGAAATGCTTATCGACACCTATATCTGAAATGCCTATCGACACCTATTTTTGAAATGCCTATCGGAAACTACATCTGAAATGCCTATCAGCACCTACATTTGAAATGCCTATCGGCAACCATATCTGGAATGCCTATCGGCACCTAAATTTGAAATGCCTATCGGCTTCTATATCTGAAATGCCTATCGGCACCTATTTTAAAAATGCCAATCGGCAACTATATCTGAAATGCCTATCGGCACCTATATCTGAAATGCCTAACGACACCTATATCTGAAATGCCTATCGACACATATATCTGAAATGCCTATCGACACCTATATCTGAAATGCCTATCGACACTTATATCTGAAATGCCTATCGACACCTATATCTGAAATGCCTATCGACACCTATATCTGAAATGCCTATCGACACCTATATCTAAAATGCCTATCGACACCTATTTTTGAAATGCCTATCGGAAACTACATCTGAAATGCCTATCAGCACCTATATTTGAAATGCCTATCGGCAACCATATCTGGAATGCCTATCGGCACCTATATTTGAAATGCCTATCGGCTTCTATATCTGAAATGCCTATCGGCACCTATTTTTAAAATGCCAATCGGCAACTATATCTGAAATGCCTATCGGCACCTATATCTGAAATGCCTATCGACACCTATATCTGAAATGCCTATCGACACCTATATCGGAAATGCCTATCGACACCTATATCTGAAATGCCTATCGACACCTATATCTGAAATGCCTATCGACACCTATATCTGAAATGCCTATCGACACCTATATCTGAAATGCCTATCGACACCTATATCTGAAATGCCTATCGACACCTATATCTGAAATGCCTATCGACACCTATATCTGAAATGCCTATCGACACCTATTTTTGAAATGCCTATCGGAAAATACATCTGAAATGCCTATCAGCACCTATATTTGAAATGCCTATCGGCAACCATATCTGGAATGCCTATCGGCACCTATATTTGAAATGCCTATCGGTTTCTATATCTGAAATGCCTATCGGCACCTATTTTTAAAATGCCAATCGGCAACTATATCTGAAATGCCTATCGGCACCTATATCTGAAATGCCTATCGACACCTATATCTGAAATGCCTATCGACACCTATATCTGAAATGCCTATCGACACCTATATCTGAAATGCCTATCGACACCTATATCTGAAATGCCTATCGACACCTATATCTGAAATGCCTATCGACACCTATTTTTGAAATGCCTATCGGAAACTACATCTGAAATGCCTATCAGCACCTATATTTGAAATGCCTATCGGCAACCATATCTGGAATGCTTATCGGCACCTATATTTGAAATGCCTATCGGCTTCTATATCTGAAATGCCTATCGGCACCTATTTTTAAAATGCCAATCGGCAACTATATCTGAAATGCCTATCGGCACCTATATCTGAAATGCCTATCGACTCCTATATCTGAAATGCCTATCGACACCTATATCTGAAATGCCTATCGACACCTATATCTGAAATGCCTATCGACACCTATATCTGAAATGCCTATCGACACCTATATCTGAAATGCCTATCGACACCTATATCTAAAATGCCTATCGACACCTATATCTGAAATGCCTATCGACACCTATTTTTGAAATGCCTATCGGAAACTACATCTGAAATGCCTATCAGCACCTATGTTTGAAATGCCTATCGGCAACCATATCTGGAATGCCTATCGGCACCTATATTTGAAATGCCTATCGGCTTCTATATCTGAAATGCCTATCGGCACCTATTTTTAAAATGCCAATCGGCAACTATATCTGAAATGCCTATCGGCACCTATATCTGAAATGCCTATCGACACCTATATCTGAAATGCCTATCGACACCTATATCTGAAATGCCTATCGACACCTATATCTGAAATGCCTATCGACACCTATATCTGAAATGCCTATCGACACCTATATCTGAAATGCCTATCGACACCTATATCTGAAATGCCTATCGACACCTATATCTGAAATGCCTATCGACACCTATTTTTGAAATGCCTATCGGAAACTACATCTGAAATGCCTATCAGCACCTATATTTGAAATGCCTATCGGCAACCATATCTGGAATGCCTATCGGCACCTATATTTGAAATGCCTATCGGCTTCTATATCTGAAATGCCTATCGGCACCTATTTTTAAAATGCCAATCGGCAACTATATCTGAAATGCCTATCGGCACCTATATCTGAAATGCCTATCGAAACCTATATCTGAAATGCCTATCGACACCTATATCTGAAATGCCTATCGACACCTATATCTGAAATGCCTATCGACACATATATCTGAAATGCCTATCGACACCTATATCTGAAATGCCTATCGACACCTATATCTGAAATGCCTATCGACACCTATATCTGAAATGCCTATCGGCACCTATATCTAAAATGCCTATCGACACCTATTTTTGAAATGCCTATCGAAAACTACATCTGAAATGCCTATCAGCACCTATATTTGAAATGCCTATCGGCAACCATATCTGGAATGCCTATCGGCACCTATATTTGAAATGCCTATCGGCTTCTATATCTGAAATGCCTATCGGCACCTATTTTTAAAATGCCAATCGGCAACTATATCTGAAATGCCTATCGGCACCTATATCTGAAATGCCTATCGACACCTATATCTGAAATGCCTATCGACACCTATATCTGAAATGCCTATCGACACCTATATCTGAAATGCCTATCGACACCTATATCTGAAATGCCTATCGACACCTATATCTGAAATGCCTATCGACACCTATATCTGAAATGCCTATCGACACCTATATCTGAAATGCCTATCGACACCTATATCTGAAATGCCTATCGACACCTATATCTGAAATGCCTATCGACACCTATATCTGAAATGCCTATTGACACCTATTTTTGAAATGCCTATCGGAAACTACATCTGAAATGCCTATCAGCATCTATATTTGAAATGCCTATCGGCAACCATATCTAGAATGCTTATCGGCACCTATATTTGAAATGCCTATCGGCTTCTATATCTGAAATGCCTATCGGCACCTATTTTTAAAATGCCAATCGGCAACTATATCTGAAATGCCTATCGGCACCTATATCTGAAATGCCTATCGACACCTATATCTGAAATGCCTATCGACACCTATATCTGAAATGCCTATCGACACCTATATCTGAAATGCCTATCGACACCTATATCTGAAATGCCTATCGACACCTATATCTGAAATGCCTATCGACACCTATATCTGAAATGCCTATCGACACCTATATCTGAAATGCCTATCGACACCTATTTTTGAAATGCCTATTGGAAACTACATCTGAAATGCCTATCAGCACCTATATTTGAAATGCCTATCGGCAACCATATCTGGAATGCCTATCGGCACCTATATTTGAAATGCCTATCGGCTTCTATATCTGAAATGCCTATCGGCACCTATTTTTATAATGCCAATCGGCAACTATATCTGAAATGCCTATCGGCACCTATATCTAAAATGCCTATCGACACCTATATCTGAAATGCCTATCGACACCTATATCTGAAATGCCTATCGACACCTATATCTGAAATGCCTATCGACACCTTTATCCTAAATGCCTATCGACACTTATATCTGAAATGCTTATCGACACCTATATCTGAAATGCCTATCGACACCTATATCTGAAATGCCTATCGACACCTATTTTTGAAATGCCTATCGGAAACTACATCTGAAATGCCTATCAGCACCTATATTTGAAATGCCTATCGGCAACCATATCTGGAATGCCTATCGGCACCTATATTTGAAATGTCTATCGGCTTCTATATCTGAAATGCCTATCGGCACCTATTTTTAAAATGCCAATCGGCAACTATATCTGAAATGCCTATCGGCACCTATATCTGAAATGCCTATCGACACCTATATCTGAAATCCCTATCGACACCTATATCTGAAATGCCTATCGACACCTATATCTGAAATGCCTATCGACACCTATATCTGAAATGCCTATCGACACCTATATCTGAAATGCCTATCGACACCTATATCTGAAATGCCTATCGACACCTATATCTAAAATGCCTATCGACACCTATTTTTGAAATGCCTATCGGAAACTACATCTGAAATGCCTATCAGCACCTATATTTGAAATGCCTATCGGCAACCATATCTGGAATGCCTATCGGCACCTATATTTGAAATGCCTATCATATTCTATATCTGAAATGCCTATCGGCACCTATTTTTAAAATGCCAATCGGCAACTATATCTGAAATGCCTATTGGCACCTATATCTGAAATGCCTATCGACACCTATATCTGAAATGCCTATCGACACCTATATCTGAAATGCCTATCGACACCTATATCTGAAATGCCTATCGACACCTATATCTGAAATGCCTATCGACACCTATTTTTGAAATGCCTATCGGAAACTACATCTGAAATGCCTATCAGCACCTATATTTGAAATGCCTATCGGCAACCATATCTGGAATGCCTATCGGCACCTATATTTGAAATGCCTATCGGCTTCTATATCTGAAATGCCTATCGGCACCTATTTTTAAAATGCCAATCGGCAACTATATCTGAAATGCCTATCGGCACCTATATCTGAAATGCCTATCGACACCTATATCTGAAATGCCTATCGACACCTATATCTGAAATGCCTATCGACACCTATATCTGAAATGGCTATCGACACCTATATCTGAAATGCCTATCGACACCTATATCTGAAATGCCTATCGACACCTATATCTGAAATGCCTATCGACACCTATATCTAAAATGCCTATCGACACCTATTTTTGAAATGCCTATCGGAAACTACATCTAAAATGCCTATCAGCACCTATATTTGAAATGCCTATCGGCAACCATATCTGGAATGCCTATCGGCACCTATATTTGAAATGCCTATCGGCTTCTATATCTGAAATGCCTATCGGCACCAATTTTTAAAATGCCAATCGGCAACTATATCTGAAATGCCTATCGGCACCTATATTTGAAATGCCTATCGACACCTATATCTGAAATGCCTATCGACACCTATATCTGAAATGCCTATCGACACCTATATCTGAAATGACTATCGACACCTATATCTGAAATGCCTATCGACACCTATATCTGAAATGCCTATCGACACCTATATCTGAAATGCCTATCGACACCTATATCTGAAATGCCTATCGACACCTATATCTGAAATGCCTATCGACACCTATTTTTGAAATGCCTATCGGAAACTACATCTGAAATGCCTATCAGCACCTATATTTGAAATGCCTATCGGCAACCATATCTGGAATGCCTATCGGCACCTATATTTGAAATGCCTATCGGCTTCTATATCTGAAATGCCTATCGGCACCTATTTTTAAAATCGCAATCGGCAACTATATCTAAAATGCCTATCGGCACCTATATCTGAAATGCCTATCGACACCTATATCTGAAATGCCTATCGACACCTATATCTGAAATGCCTATCGACACCTATATCTGAAATGCCTATCGACAACTATATCTGAAATGCCTATCGACACCTATATCTGAAATGCCTATCGACACCTATATCTGAAATGCCTATCGACACCTATATCTGAAATGCCTATCGACACCTATTTTTGAAATGCCTATCGGAAACCACATCTGAAATGCCTATCAGCACCTATATTTGAAATGCCTATTGGCAACCATATCTGGAATGCCTATCGGCACCCATATTTGAAATGCCTATCGGCTTCTATATCTGAAATGCCTATCGGCACCTATTTTTAAAATGTCAATCGGCAACTATATCTGAAATGCCTATCGGTACTTATATCTGAAATGCCTATCGACACCTATATCTGAAATGCCTATCGACACCTATATCTGAAATGCCTATCGACACCTATATCTGAAATGCCTATCGACACCTATATCTGAAATGCCTATCGACACCTATATCTGAAATGCCTATCGACACCTATATCTGAAATGCCTTTCGACACCTATATCTGAAATGCCTATCGACACCTATTTTTGAAATGCCTATCGGAAACTACATCTGAAATGCCTATCAGCACCTAAATTTGAAATGCCTATCGGCAACCATATCTGGAATGCCTATCGGCACCTATATTTGAAATGCCTATCGGCTTCTATATCTGAAATGCCTATCGGCACCTATTTTTAAAATGCCAATCGGCAACTATATCTGAAATGCCTATCGGCACCTATATCTGAAATGCCTATCGACTCCTATATCTGAAATGCCTATCGACACCTATGTCTGAAATGCCTATCGACACCTATATCTGAAATGCCTATCGACACCTATATCTGAAATGCCTATCGACACCTATATCTGAAATGCCTATCGACACCTATTTTTGAAATGCCTATCGGAAACTACGTCTGAAATGCCTATCAGCACCTATATTTGAAATGCCTATCGGCAACCATATCTGGAATGCCTATCGGCACCTATATTTGAAATGCCTATCGGCTTCTATATCTGAAATGCCTATCGGCACCTATTTTTAAAATGCCATTTGGCAACTATATCTGAAATGCCTATCGGCACCTATATCTGAAATGCCTATCGACATCTATATCTAAAATGCCTATCGACACCTATATCTGAAATGCCTATCGACACCTATATCTGAAATGCCTATCGACACCTATATCTGAAATGCCTATCGACACCTATATCTGAAATGCCTATCGACACCTATATCTGAAATGCCTATCGACACCTATATCTGAAATTCCTATCGACACCTATATCTGAAATGCCTATCGACACCTATATCTGAAATGCCTATCGACACCTATTTTTGAAATGCCTATCGGAAACTACATCTGAAATGCCTATCAGCACCTATATTTGAAATGCCTATCGGCAACCATATCTGGAATGCCTATCGGCACCTATATTTGAAATGCCTATCGGCTTCTATATCTGAAATGCCTATCGGCACCTATTTTTAAAATGCCAATCGGCAACTATATCTGAAATGCCTATCGGCACCTATATCTGAAATGCCTATCGACACCTATATCTGAAATGCCTATCGACACCTATATCTGAAATGCCTATCGACACCTATATCTGAAATGCCTATCGACACCTATATCTGAAATGCCTATCGACACCTATATCTGAAATGCCAATCGACACCTATTTTTGAAATGCCTATCGGAAACTACATCTGAAATGCCTATCAGCACCTATATTTGAAATGCCTATCGGCAACCATATCTGGAATGCCTATCGGCACCTATATTTGAAATGCCTATCGGCTTCTATATCTGAAATGCCTATCGGCACCTATTTTTAAAATGCCAATCGGCAACTATATCTGAAATGCCTATCGGCACCTATATCTGAAATGCCTATCGACACCTATATCTGAAATGCCTATCGACACCTATATCTGAAATGCCTATCGACACCTATATCTGAAATGCCTATCGACACCTATATCTGAAATGCCTATCGACACCTATATCTGAAATGCCTATCGACACCTATATCTGAAATGCCTATCGACACCTATATCTGAAATGCCTATCGACACCTATATCTGAAATGCCTATCGACACCTATTTTTGAAATGCCTATCGGAAACTACATCTGAAATGCCTATCAGCACCTATATTTGAAATGCCTATCGGCAACCATATCTGGAATGCCTATCGGCACCTATATTTAAAATGCCTATCGGCTTCTATATCTGAAATGCCTATCGGCACCTATTTTTAAAATGCCAATCGGCAACTATATCTGAAATGCCTATCGGCACCTATATCTGAAATGCCTATCGACACCTATATCTGAAATGCCTATCGACACCTATATCTGAAATGCCTATCGACACCTATATCTGAAATGCCTATCGACACCTATATCTGAAATGCCTATCGACACCTATATCTGAAATGCCTATCGACACCTATATCTGAAATGCCTATCGACACCTATATCTGAAATGCCTATCGACACCTATATCTGAAATGCCTATCGACACCTATTTTTGAAATGCCTATCGGAAACTACATCTGAAATGCCTATCAGCACCTATATTTGAAATACCTATTGGCAACCATATCTGGAATGCCTATCGGCATCTATATTTGAAATGCCTATCGGCTTCTATATCTGAAATGCCTATCGGCACCTATTTTTAAAATGCCAATCGGCAACTATATCTGAAATGCCTATCGGCACTTATATCTGAAATGCCTATCGACACCTATATCTGAAATGCCTATCGACACCTATATCTGAAATGCCTATCGACACCTATATCTGAAATGCCTATCGACACCTATATCTGAAATGCCTATCGACACCTATATCTGAAATGCCTTTCGACACCTATATCTGAAATGCCTATCGACACCTATTTTTGAAATGCCTATCGGAAACTACATCTGAAATGCCTATCAGCACCTATATTTGAAATGCCTATCGGCAACCATATCTGGAATGCCTATCGGCACCTATATTTGAAATGCCTATCGGCTTCTATATCTGAAATGCCTATCGGCACCTATTTTTAAAATGCCAATCGGCAACTATATCTGAAATGCCTATCGGTACCTATATCTGAAATGCCTATCGACACCTATATCTGAAATGCCTATCGACACCTATATCTGAAATGCCTATCGACACCTATATCTGAAATGCCTATCGTCACCTATATCTGAAATGCCTATCGACACCTATATCTGAAATGCCTATCGACACCTATATCTGAAATGCCTATCACAACCTATATCTGAAATGCCTATCGACACCTATATCTGAAATGCCTATCGACACCTATTTTTGAAATGCCTATCGGAAACTACATCTGAAATGCCTATCAGCACCTATATTTGAAATGCTTATCGGCAACCATATCTGGAATGCCTATCGGCACCTATATTTGAAATGCCTATCGGCTTCTATATCTGAAATGCCTATCGGCACCTATTTTTAAAATGCCAATCGGCAACTATATCTGAAATGCCTATCGGCACCTATATCTGAAATGCCTATCGACACCTATATCTGAAATGCCTATCGACACCTATATCTGAAATGCCTATCGACACCTATATCTGAAATGCCTCTCGACACCTATATCTGAAATGCCTATCGACACCTATATCTGAAATGCCTATCGACACCTATATCTGAAATGCCTATCGACACCTATATCTGAAATGCCTATCGACACCTATTTTTGAAATGCCTATCGGAAACTACATCTGAAATGCCTATCAGCACCTATATTTGAAATGCCTATCGGCAACCATATCTGGAATGCCTATTGGCACCTATATTTGAAATGCCTATCGGCTTCTATATCTAAAATGCCTATCGGCACCTATTTTTAAAATGCCAATCGGCAACTATATCTGAAATGCCTATCGGCACCTATATCTGAAATGCCTATCGACACCTATATCTGAAATGCCTATCGACACCTATATCTGAAATGCCTATCGACACCTATATCTGAAATGCCTATCGACACCTATATCTGAAATGCCTATCGACACCTATATCTGAAATGCCTATCGACACCTATTTTTGAAATGCCTATCGGAAACTACATCTGAAATGCCTATCAGCACCTAAATTTGAAATGCCTATCGGCAACCATATCTGGAATGCCTATCGGCACCTATATTTGAAATGCCTATCGGCTTCTATATCTGAAATGCCTACCGGCACCTATTTTTAAAATGCCAATCGGCAACTATATCTGAAATGCCTATCAGCACCTATATCTGAAATGCCTATCGACTCCTATATCTGAAATGCCTATCGACACCTATATCTGAAATGCCTATCGACACCTATATCTGAAATGCCTATCGACACCTATATCTGAAATGCCTATCGACACCTATATCTGAAATGCCTATCGACACCTATATCTGAAATGCCTATCGACACCTATTTTTGAAATGCCTATCGGAAACTACATCTGAAATGCCTATCAGCACCTATATTTGAAATGCCTATCGGCAACCATATCTGGATAGCCTATCGGCACCTATATTTGAAATGCCTATCGGCTTCTATATCTGAAATGCCTATCGGCACCTATTTTTAAAATGCCATTTGGCAACTATATCTGAAATGCCTATCGGCACCTATATCTGAAATGCCTATCGACACCTATATCTGAAATGCCTATCGACACCTATATCTGAAATGCCTATCGACACCTATATCTGAAATGCCTATCGACACCTATATCTGAAATGCCTATCGACACCTATATCTGAAATGCCTATCGACACCTATATCTGAAATGCCTATCGACACCTATATCTGAAATGCCTATCGACACCTATATCTGAAATGCCTATCGACACCTATTTTTGAAATGCCTATCGGAAACTACATCTGAAATGCCTATCAGCACCTATATTTGAAATGCCTATCGGCAACCATATCTGGAATGCCTATCGGCACCTATATTTGAAATGCCTATCGGCTTCTATATCTGAAATGCCTATCGGCACCTATTTTTAAAATCGCAATCGGCAACTATATCTAAAATGCCTATCGGCACCTATATCTGAAATGCCTATCGACACCTATATCTGAAATGCCTATCGACACCTATATCTGAAATGCCTATCGACACCTATATCAGAAATGCCTATCGACAACTATATCTGAAATGCCTATCGACACCTATATCTGAAATGCCTATCGACACCTATATCTGAAATGCCTATCGACACCTATATCTGAAATGCCTATCGACACCTATATCTGAAATGCCTATCGACACCTATATCTGAAATGCCTATCGACACCTATTTTTGAAATGCCTATCGGAAACTACATCTGAAATGCCTATCAGCACCTATATTTGAAATGCCTATCGGCAACCATATCTGGAATGCCTATCGGCACCTATATTTGAAATGCCTATCGGCTTCTATATCTGAAATGCCTATCGGCACCTATTTTTAAAATCGCAATCGGCAACTATATCTAAAATGCCTATCGGCACCTATATCTGAAATGCCTATCGACACCTATATCTGAAATGCCTATCGACACCTATATCTGAAATGCCTATCGACACTTATATCTGAAATGCCTATCGACAACTATATCTGAAATGCCTATCGACACCTATATCTGAAATGCCTATCGACACCTATATCTGAAATGCCTATCGACACCTATATCTGAAATGCCTATCGACACCTATTTTTGAAATGCCTATCGGAAACCACATCTGAAATGCCTATCAGCACCTATATTTGAAATGCCTATTGGCAACCATATCTGGAATGCCTATCGGCACCTATATTTGAAATGCCTATCGGCTTCTATATCTGAAATGCCTATCGGCACCTATTTTTAAAATGTCAATCGGCAACTATATCTGAAATGCCTATCGGTACTTATATCTGAAATGCCTATCGACACCTATATCTGAAATGCCTATCGACACCTATATCTGAAATGCCTATCGACACCTATATCTGAAATGCCTATCGACACCTATATCTGAAATGCCTATCGACACCTATATCTGAAATGCCTATCGACACCTATATCTGAAATGCCTTTCGACACCTATATCTGAAATGCCTATCGACACCTATTTTTGAAATGCCTATCGGAAACTACATCTGAAATGCCTATCAGCACCTAAATTTGAAATGCCTATCGGCAACCATATCTGGAATGCCTATCGGCACCTATATTTGAAATGCCTATCGGCTTCTATATCTGAAATGCCTATCGGCACCTATTTTTAAAATGCCAATCGGCAACTATATCTGAAATGCCTATCGGCACCTATATCTGAAATGCCTATCGACTCCTATATCTGAAATGCCTATCGACACCTATGTCTGAAATGCCTATCGACACCTATATCTGAAATGCCTATCGACACCTATATCTGAAATGTCTATCGACACCTATATCTGAAATGCCTATCGACACCTATTTTTGAAATGCCTATCGGAAACTACGTCTGAAATGCCTATCAGCACCTATATTTGAAATGCCTATCGGCAACCATATCTGGAATGCCTATCGGCACCTATATTTGAAATGCCTATCGGCTTCTATATCTGAAATGCCTATCGGCACCTATTTTTAAAATGCCATTTGGCAACTATATCTGAAATGCCTATCGGCACCTATATCTGAAATGCCTATCGACATCTATATCTAAAATGCCTATCGACACCTATATCTGAAATGCCTATCGACACCTATATCTGAAATGCCTATCGACACCTATATCTGAAATGCCTATCGACACCTATATCTGAAATGCCTATCGACACCTATATCTGAAATGCCTATCGACACCTATATCTGAAATTCCTATCGACACCTATATCTGAAATGCCTATCGACACCTATATCTGAAATGCCTATCGACACCTATTTTTGAAATGCCTATCGGAAACTACATCTGAAATGCCTATCAGCACCTATATTTGAAATGCCTATCGGCAACCATATCTGGAATGCCTATCGGCACCTATATTTGAAATGCCTATCGGCTTCTATATCTGAAATGCCTATCGGCACCTATTTTTAAAATGCCAATCGGCAACTATATCTGAAATGCCTATCGGCACCTATATCTGAAATGCCTATCGACACCTATATCTGAAATGCCTATCGACACCTATATCTGAAATGCCTATCGACACCTATATCTGAAATGCCTATCGACACCTATATCTGAAATGCCTATCGACACCTATATCTGAAATGCCAATCGACACCTATTTTTGAAATGCCTATCGGAAACTACATCTGAAATGCCTATCAGCACCTATATTTGAAATGCCTATCGGCAACCATATCTGGAATGCCTATCGGCACCTATATTTGAAATGCCTATCGGCTTCTATATCTGAAATGCCTATCGGCACCTATTTTTAAAATGCCAATCGGCAACTATATCTGAAATGCCTATCGGCACCTATATCTGAAATGCCTATCGACACCTATATCTGAAATGCCTATCGAC